>BQKN01061423.1:115140-184010 GCA_022839385.1 Asparagus kiusianus | reverse complement strand
GGTTCTTAGATCCCGAGATTGAGCGGTTGTTTCCTTGGTGAAACAATTCCTCCCAGCTATTATCTCCCTTTGCGGAATAATACCCGTTATATCGTGTAGATCCGACCGGATCGAGATCACGCGGTGGTCCACGGCAAATAACCCCGGCGCAGGCAAAGAACCCACACAAAGCGAGTGACCGCAAAACAGGAGCTCGCGATTCGTTCGACATAAAAGGAAACAAATTGTAATCTTTCTTTTTTTCGTATTTTGATTTTCATTGTAACCGGCTCTTATAAAAAGACCGGATCTTTGTAACGCATAAAGTTGTTAACTAAGATGGCAATGATATCAATGAAGAAAGACACAAATTTTCCCGCGAACAATCTGGCGACCACAGTGGGAGCCACCGATCTCGCAGACGAGATCGTTGCGTCGCAGCCGCGGATCCCGATCCCGGTCGTGGAGGAGGTCGAATACGAGTTCGACCAACAGAAGTTCGAGGCGTACCTGTCGTCCTCGTCCGGATCTACCTCCTCCCGCAAGTCCAAGTCTCCAAAGTTCTCCTCCAAGAGGAAACTTCGTTGGTACGAAGATGTTGAAGCTACCAATGAAGATCTCGCCCCGTTTGATGCCGAAGCTACATTGGGTGAGATCTCCCCAACCTCCAACCAGGTCGGATCTACTCTGGCCAACCCTTCTGCCGCAGGGGGCGTAGTGACTCTCTCGAAGAGAGCCCGCCAAAGGCAACGTCAGCGCCTCGCGAAACAAATCGCCAAGGCAATGGAATCTATAGACGGGATCCGTTACAACGCGGATCTGAAGAGCAAAAGAGGCAAACAGCCTCAACAGCAGATGAATGGCGCCTCTTCCAAGCCGCCAACAACAGAATGGGTCCGTGTCAAACGGAACCGCTCAACGCTGGAAGAACGCATTCGCAAGCGCCGTGTATTATCAGCGCAAGCACGGGCTCAAGTTCAAGAAGCCCGTAGAAGGTTGCAGAATGGAGTGGCCAAGAAATCGCCACCAACTCGCAAAATATGGAGGCCAAAATCCGAAGTGGTGATTCAGGCCGAGGAGCGACCTTTACAGCCTTCAAAACGAGTTCAACCTCCCGAACCATCCCGAGGAAGGAGGTCAATCTTGGAGCGCCTCGGTCCAATTCCCGACGAGCGCAGCAAAGTTCATGAACGCTTGGGCCCTATGAAAAAGTCCCGAACGAATCAATATGCTGGGGGTCGCCATGATCCTCAACATGACAAGGAGTTCACGGCGCCCGAGCGCACTAACTTGCGCATTGAGGTTCGGGAACCCGTCGAAGATTCACGCCCACAAAGGCGCGTTTTGAGGCGCGTAACTCTCGATAGCCCAAAGAAGGCAATTCGCTCTCAGAAGGAAACGTTGTCATCCGATGATGATAACGTTATACCTGAGAAATCGTGCCAACACACGATAGGTTACTCCGATCAAATTGACGAGTTGTACTATCGTGCTGGGGGTACGAGCAAGACAAGAAAGAGAAGCCCTCGTAGGCTCGAGACTCAGTGCCCCTGTTCCAAACTCATTCGGGCGGTATTGTCTCAGTGTAATTGCACTAAGATGGTCCCCGAAAGAGTTTCTGTGTTCGAAAGGCTCAGCATTAAGACGCCAAAGCCAAGGCCTACGCGTTCCCGACGAAGGAGAGCGGTGGTTGAAGATGGAGAATTTCCAAAGGTCACCGCTAACGTGACCAGCAAAAGGACATTGGCACGGGATGATCTCGAATCAATTCTGGGAGCATCTCGGCGTCTAACCCGTTTGCAGTCCGGAGCCATCTCACGAAGGACGTATGGCAGGGTTCGGACAAGATTACCTTCAGAAGATGAAGAGTCGGATGCTTGCTCTGCGGTTGCATCTGACAACACTGTATCCAGCGAAGGAGAACCCCGCGAGTCATTCATGATAAGCGCGGAACAAGTGGCCAAGATGCTTGAAGAAGCCATGGCCAAACAACAGGAGACCTTCAGGCTCGAGATACAGATGGCCATGCAGACCATGAGGGAGATGCATGAGCAGCAAATCCAGGCACTGAGGAACCAGCAAGGCGAACCAAGCCACCGTAATCAGGTTGTTCAAGAAGTTGAGCATACGGATACGGATGAAACTCGCAATGCCGATGACCCTCCCATCAACACAGGGGGTGGTAATGAGGTTGCCAACGAAGATACAAGTGAAAACTTGAAGATCAAAAGCCTCGAGAGCAAAATCAATACCTTGATGTCCGCTCAAGAAGTGAAGAAAACGGGCACTCCTTGTCCATACCCAAGGGAGTGAGAATCAATCCCCTATCCGGCGAAGTTTAGTCTAATCAACTTCATGCCGTTCGATGGGAAAGGTTCCCCCACTCAGCATTTGATTTATTTCAAATCGCACCTGGGTATTATCTCCGGCAATGAGCCTCTGATGGTGCGGTCATTCGTTGGCACTCTTCGCGGAGCCGCCTTCGATTGGTACCGCCGCCTCAAGCCAGGTAGCGTGAGCAGCTGGGACGATATGGAGACCATGTTCCTCACCAACTTCTTCGACGACGACACCGAGATATCCATCGGAACGTTGCTCGACGAGAAACAAAAGGACGGGGAGTTAGTCGAAACCTTCGTCAAAAGGTTCCGGAACAAAGCGTTAAATTGCCGGGACCCGATCACGGAGGAGTTCATTCTCCAAACCTGCCACAATAATCTTTCGTTGGATGTGTTGGAAGCAATGGGAACAGCGCCGTCCAACACATGGAAAGACTTGAAGGTCAGAGGGGAACAAGCTGAACGCTTCCTCCGAAGGAAGAAGGCCGAGAGGAGGCAATCGACGACTAATCCTCCAAACTCAAACTTCGCCTCCCGTGGTAAGGGTAAAACACCTGCAGCGGCTGTTGACGCTAATCAAACGTCACAACAGCAGTCCCGGAGACAACAGAAAACTTCGGATCAGAGGCCTCAAAAAGAGTACTCCTTCAAGGATGAAGATATTCCAGCCATCTTCAAATCCCTCCTTGACAATAATAAGATCAAGCTCCCGCCGATCACGAATCAGGAGGAAGCTGACAACACTGCGGATCCGAAGTACTGCGCATACCACAGGAGGATCCTTCATCCCACCAAGGCCTGCTTTAATCTAAAGAACAGTATCCAGACCTTGGTTGAAGCCGGCGTCATAACGCTGGAGTAAGCCAGTCAAGAACGGCGAGACTCCAGTGGGTGCACGAGTATAAACTGTATCCCAAAACTCCGACCGGTATATGAGTATAAACTGCTTCCTGACACTCCAAAAAGTGCACGAGTATAAACTGCTTCTTAATACTCCAATAGGTATATGAGTCTAAACTATTTCCTCTTTTCCACGGGAAGTTCCTGGAGAGTTCCGTGCGTGGTACTCTTAAGGATAACCCGATCGTGCACCCAGTTTTGTAAAGAAAGCTGGGGGTCGATAATTCATGTAACGGGAAATTCCCAGAAGAATGTTAAATATAATATTCTTAGGGATAACCCGATCAATATGAATAAAGTGATAAACACTAAACACTCTTGAAATCACTGACGAATTGTCAGAACCCCGTTTTTGTTAAGTCTTTATCACTCAACATCAGAAACCCCCTTTGAGTAATTTGTACGAACCAACATCTTACAGTAATTTGTACTCTTACTCTCCTTTCCACTTGGTCAAACCTTCCTACAGTTAGGGCCAAAACAAAAATCCCCTCTCGATTCCTTCATTGAACGAGAGGTCCACTTTCAAATTGAGCGATTAAACCTTCCTACAGTTAGGATCGTCTCAAACCCCCCACTTGGTCAAACCTTCCTACAGTTAGGACCACAACCAAGATCCCCTCTCGATTCCTCCAATGAACGAGAGGTCTACTTTTAAATTGAGTGATCAAACTTTCCTACAGTTAGGATCGTCTCAAACCTCCCACTTGGTCAAACCTTCCTACAGTTAGGGCCAAAACCAAAATCCCCTCTCGATTCCTTCAATGAACGAGAGACCCACAAATCGAGCGATCAAACCTTCTTACAGTTAGGATCGTTTTAAACCCCCCACTTGGTCAAACCTTCCTACAGTTAGGACCACAACCAAAATCCCCTCTCGATTCCTCCAATGAACGAGAGATCCACTTTCAAATCGAGTGATCAAACCTTCCTACAGTTAGCGTCATCTCAAGCTCCCGCTTGGTCAAACCTTCCTACAGTTAGGACCAAAACCACAATTCATTCTCGATAAACGAGAAATTCATCTTTAGTTCGGTAATCAAACATTCCGACAGTTAGGGTTATCCGATTCTTTTAGATTCTCGGAGTGGAGATCCCACTCTTAGTTTCATCTTTCTGGATTCTGGGGGTGGAGATCCCACCTCAAGTCTCCTTTCCTTGTTCGGGGAATAGAATATAAAATTCTTCCTTCCCACACCAATCCTTTTCCAAGAATTTAAGATTCATCCTAGGAATTTTATCCCG
This sequence comes from Asparagus kiusianus, assembly GCA_022839385.1. Classification (NCBI taxonomy): domain Eukaryota; kingdom Viridiplantae; phylum Streptophyta; class Magnoliopsida; order Asparagales; family Asparagaceae; genus Asparagus; species Asparagus kiusianus. Next base: position 179,547 of record BQKN01061423.1, on the reverse strand, counting down.
AATCCTAAGCAGGGATAAGTCTGCGCCTAACACGCGCTGCCGGTTTAGTCTTTTTCCGATTGAAAAAGACACTAGAGTTCAATTCTAGGAATTTTATCCCGAATCCTAAGTAGGGATAAGTCTGCGCCTAACACGCGCTGCTGGTTTAGTCTTTTTCCGATTGAAAAAGACACCAGAGTTCAATTCTAGGAATTTTATCCCGAATCCTAAGCAGGGATAAGTCTGCGCCTAACACGCGCTGCCGGTTTAGTCTTTTTCCGATTGAAAAAGACACCAGAGTTCAATTCTGGGGTATTTTATCCCGAAGCCTAAGTAGGGATAAGTCAGCGCCTCACACGCGTCGCCGGGTAGCCTATTCCCGTAACAATGGCGAAGTCTATGTATTCGACATCATAGCATAAAGTCTCAGAGAATTCAATCTCTGAGCACAACGTTACATACGAACGGATTTAAACAATCCGCATGCTAGCCCGACTCAAACGGTAGTCGGTAAAGGCTAATCAAATCCGTTTAAGGCTGGGGGTTAGCCAAAAACCCTAAAGTCAACGCCTAACACGCGTCGCCGGGTAACCTATTCCCGTAACAAATGGTAAAGTCTATGTATTCAACATCATAGCACAAAGTCTAAGGGAGTTCATTCCTTTAGCGCAACGTTACATGCGAACGGATTTAAATAACCCGCATGCTAGCCCGACTCAAACGGTAGTCGGTAAAGGCTTATCAAATCCGTTGATGGCTGAGAATTTGCCAAAAATTCTATAAGTGCGAGTCATTGACGCATCAATTCTATAGGTTGGTCTCGTGACTCGAGTATCTGCCACGCTCCAATACCTTAAGAGCTTAAACTGTGTATACTCCAGCAGACGTACGAGTATAAACTGTGTCAAACGTCGAACAGCGCATTACAATGAAGCCTGGACGCCGGACAACGCGTCGCAATGAAGCTCAAACGCCGGACGACGCCGCCAATCGATGATCAGTTCTGTGTTGAATCAACCAACTCGAGCTAAAAATCAAGAAATCAAGAATCGACTTCAAGTTCAAAATTCCGACGACGGTCAGACAATAAATGTAGCACCGGAATCCTCACAGGCGTTCTACAAAGCACTGAATGACCTGAAGGAATCGAAGGAATCCAGGATAAAAGCCATTCCAAAGTCCCGCTACACCGACTGAAGGTTGGGACAATCACGTCCAAAGTATTCCAGACTCTTCTATAAAAGAACGAGGCTGAAATACTTTGGAGGGGGTATCTGTAGGCGTATAAAATTGCCTATAGGTCTCTTATCACAGCTCGACGACGCCAATTCAACAAACGGACCATCGAGCGATGTATCCAAGCACGACCGTTATCCCGCCAATGCCGAAGCCAAGCCATACGCAACGGAGCAGGTTAACGAGGCGACGAAGCCAACAAATCGCACCCAAGCATTGGAATGCATCCACTCGCACGCGGAATCAAACCAACGTTTCGGGGAATCACCGAGTCATCTAAACAAGAGCGAACTCGGTGATATAATGATCGAATCAAGATCGGTTTCGGACTCGAACTCAGAAGTGGGTTTACTGCCAAATCAGGAATCGAATCCGAACAAGTCAACCACACAACCGAATCAAAGTCCAAATCAACAACGAATCGGAACCCGAATCGGAACCCGAACGACGGACGAAACGACGGAACACCCGGGTGGCTCGGCCATGGCCGAGCCACCCAGGGGTGGCTAGGCCCTGTTCTGTGCATGGGGCACAGTTTCGAGCGCCTATAAATAGGCCTTGTGCTCATTTGTTTCGGAGGTTGGATTTTGGAGGAGGCGAAGCCCTGCTGGATTGAAGACTCAGATCCAAACAAGATTCAAACTTTGAAGGCTTTGGAGACTTGGACTTCCAGATCCGGTGCTCAGCGATCGTCAACGCCAAATAAGGCAGGAGTTCGAGAGGATCGGATCTTCAGATCTACACGATCACACTCCGGATCTAAGCTTGGTTCTTAGATCCCGAGATTGAGCGGTTGTTTCCTTGGTGAAACAATCCCTCCCGGCTATTATCTCCCTTTGCGGAATAATACACGTTATATCGTGTAGATCCGACCGGATCGAGATCACGCGGTGGTCCACGGCAAATAACCCCGGCGCAGGCAAAGAACCCACACAAAGCGAGTGACCGCAAAACAGGAGCTCGCGATTCGTTCGACATAAAAGGAAACAAATTGTAATCTTTCTTTTTTCGTATTTTGATTTTCATTGTAACCGGCTCTTATAAAAAGACCGGATCTTTGTAACGCATAAAGTTGTTAACTAAGATGGCAATGATATCAATGAAGAAAGACACAAATTTTCCCGCGAACAATGGGGTGAAGAGAATTAGAGAAAATTGTAACCCTAGATTAGGGACCATAACCCCTTATTTATAGGTGTTGTACTTTTGTAATTTGGCCTCTCAACAAATCACAATTACAACCTGGTATCTGCACATATAACCCCATGACTTATTTAAATACCCATTAACCCAAATTAATTGATCACTTTAGTGGGTTATCCTGAAAGATAGCAATACACAATAATTAATCATATGTGCCCATAATTAGATTTATTAGATTAAATCCAACAATCTCCCACTTGGGCACCATATGATTCCTTAAATTGTGTATAACCTTATGAGCTCAAAATTGCTATCACTGAAAAGGTATTTCCGAACAATCTCGTCCATTGACTAAATCAATATAGGATCAAAGCGGCATTCGTCACATTTATCGTAACTAAACCCATCAATGGTCACATATACCAATACAATCAAATGACATAGATCAAACATGGATGTGCAGCATGAAAATTACATGCAATGTGATCAATACATGTCTATTTTCAACTGGTCCTCTTTAGTGAGGTCAAAACCAAACATAATGTAACAGAGTGTCTTAACTGAATACTTTATTCTGATCAGACAATACAACCAAACATAAAGCACCATAATTACAAACTCCCACTAAATCATAATATCCTTAAATATTACTACACCCATATGAGCAGTATGCTCATGAAAGACCTTGGGTGGCAATCCCTTAGTAAGAGGATCAGCTATCATGGAGTTTGTCCCAATGTGCTCTATGGATATCTGTCCACTCTGTACCCTTTCTTTCACAACCAGGAACTTAATGTCAATATGTTTTGACTTGATTGAGCTCCTGTTGTTATTGGAATACATTACTATAGATTTATTGTCACAATATAATCTTAGTGGTCTTTCAACATTTTCCAAAATGCGCAGTCCCGTGATAAAATTTCACAGCCATATTCCCTGATTGGATGCCTCATAGCAAGCTACAAACTCTGCTGCCATAGTGGAGGAAGCTACTAGTGTTTGTTTGATACTTTTCCATGATATAGCTCCTCCTGCTAACATATAAATGTAGCCTGATGTAGACTTTCTGCTATCTTGGCATCCAGCAAAATCAGAATCCGAATACCTAATGACCTTCAAATTTTCTGATTTTCTGTATGTGAGCATGTAATCTTTTGTTTTCTGAAGATACCTCATAACCCTTTTGACTGCTATCCAATGATCCATACCAAGGTTGCTTAAGTATCTGCCTAACATCCCAACAATGTACGCAATATCCGGACGCGTACATACCTGAGCATACATTAGATTCCTACAACCGAAGCATAAGGAATCTTCTGCATTTCCTGAATTTCAAGGTTATATTTAGGGCACTGATTAAGACTAAATTTGTCTCCTTTAGCAACAGGGGTATCTCCTGGTCTGCAACCTTGCATGCCAAACCTTTTAAGTACCTTATCGATATAGCTCTTTTGTGATAATCCAAGAATACCCCGAGAGCGATCTCGATGTATCTAGATCCCTAATATAAAAGAGGCGTCCTCAAGATCTTTCATCTCAAAATTCTTTGATAGAAATCTCTTGGTTTCGTGCAACATGCCTATATCATTAGTGGCAAGCAATATGTCATTGACATACAGAACCAGAAAGATATACTTACTCCCACTGAACTTGTGATATACACAGTCATCAACAATGTTCATCTCAAAGCCGAACGAGATAATTATTTATTGAAACTTGTGATACCATTGACGAGGAGCTTGCTTGAGTCCATAGATGGATTTCTTTAATTTGCAGACCATATTCTTTGGGTCTCCCGACACAAAGTTTTCTGGTTGCACCATATAGATCATCTCATCAATATCGCCATTGAGAAATGCAGTCTTAACATCCATCTGATGTAACTCAAGATCATAATGAGCAACAAGTGCCATGATTATTCTGAATGAGTCTTTCGATGAAACCGGAGAGAAAGTCTCTGTATAATCAATGCCTTCCTTTTGAGTATAGCCTTTAGCCACAAGACGTGCCTTATACCTCTCCACATTACCGTTTGCATCCCGCTTGGTTTTAAAAATCCATTTACAACCAATTGGTTTTGCACCTTCTGGTAACGGGATAAGTTCCCAAACCTTATTGTCTTGCATAGACTTGTACTCTTCATTCATGGCATCAATCCACTGTTGAGAGTTAGAACTTTTCATGGCCTGAAGGAAGTTGATTGGATCATCTTCCAACATTCCACTACTTTCCTCATGTTCTTAGAAAAATACAATATAATCATCCGGAATAGCATTTCTCCTTTCTCTCGTGGATCTCCTTAATGGCACTGGTTCTTGAGGTTGTTGAGTTTGTTCTTCTGGAATAGGGAGTTGTTCAACATTGTCATCTTGAGGTTTCGGATTTATTTCTTGAGCAACAACAGGTATAGGAACCTGAATATTATCAAAAGTAACCGTATGGATTGGGTCTGACGCCAATTCCTCCTCAAAAGCAATGTCTCTAACCTTATTTCTCCCCCCAAACTCAACATCCTCAAAGAATGTTGCTGTTCCCGTCTCAAAAATATTTCTTAGTGTGGGATCATAAAACTTATAGCCCCTAGAGCGTTCAGAGTACCCAATAAAATAGCTGCTAACTATTTTGGAGTCCAATTTCTTTTCATTTGGCCTATAAGGCCTTGCCTCAGCTGGACATCCCCAAATATGTAAATGCTTTAAACTGGGCTTTCGACCAGTCCAAGCTCATAAGGTGTTTTAGCAACTGCTTTACTTGGCACTCTATTCAGAATGTAAGCTGCTGTCTTAAGTGCTTCTCCCCAGAGTGACTCTGGTAAAGAAGAATGAGCAATCATACTTCTTACCATATCTTTAAGAGTCCTGTTTCGTCTTTCAGCTACACCATTCATGCTAGGTGAACCCGGCATGGTGTACTGTGGGACGATACCGCATTCCTTTAGGTATCTAGCGAATGGTCCTGGACGTTGTTCACCTGAACCATCATATCTGCCGTAGTACTCACCACCACGATCAGATCTAACGGTTTTAATTCTTCGGTTGAGTTGATTCTCAACTTCAGCTTTATAGGTTTTGAACATATCCAGAGACTCAGATTTTTTATGAATGAGATATAGGTGCCCATAACGTGAGTAATCGTCTATGAATGATATTAAATATTGTTGACCATTCCAGGATTCCGTAGGGAATGGCCCACAAATATCCGTATGTATCAATTCTAAGACATCCGAAGATTTGTTGGCACCTAATCTCTTAACTTTGGTCTGTTTTCCCTTGATACATTCAACACATATGTCGAAGTCCGAAAAATCAAGGGAATCCAAAATGCCATCAGACACAAGACGCTCAACTCTACCTTTTGAGATATGTCCCAAGCGCTTATGCCATAATGACGCCGAATTTTCCTTATTTAATTTACGCTTAGTACCACGCGATTCCGCATGCAAAGTTTCATTATAAGAAGCAATTGTATCAAGCAAATATAGGTTGTCATAAGTACTCAAATAACCGGTTCCCACAACATTTGAATTAAAAGATAAACTGAATTGATTATTTCCAAATGAACAAGAATAACCTGATTTGTCCAATACATAAACTGAAATCAAATTCCGTCTAAAAGACGATACTACAAAAGTATCTTTTAAGTCCAAATAAGAACCAGTTCCTAATAGCAACCTAAAATGCCCAATTGCTTCCACATCTACTGATTGACCGTCACCCACAAAGATGTGTCTTTCAACATCACTTGGCTTTCGGTAGCTCAGACAACCCTGCATAGAAACACTTATGTGAGTAGTAGCACCAGAGTCTAACCACCAAGTGTTTCTAGGTACTGAAGCTAAATTAACCTCAGAACAGATCAAAGAAAGGAACGTACCCTTATTATCACGCCAAGCATGATATTTTGTACAGTCCTTCTTTACATGTCTAGGCTTCTTACAGAAGAAACAACCCTGATTATCCTTATGTTGTTTCTTCTGAACTGGACCCTTAGCAGCTTCATTATCATTCTTTTTTTTCTTGCCCTTATCCTTAGAGGCATAGGCCAAATGAGCACTTTCCGTATTATCTTGCTTCAACCTGTCTTCCTCTTGCACACAGTATGAAATGAGCTCATTTAGAGTCCATTTCTCCTTTTGGCAGTTATAACTGACCTTAAACTGATTGAATTGTGCAGGAAGAGACAGCAGAACCAGATGCACTAATAACTCATCACAAAGATCAAGTTTAAGTGCCTTAAGCTTTGAAGCAATATGAGACATTTTCATAATGTACTCCCTGATATTTCTTTTGCCCTTATACTTCATCGAAATCAAGCGAGCTAAAAGCGTGCTTGTTTCTACCTTATCGTTTTTCGCAAAACGCTTCTCAATTTCGGCAAGGAAATCTTTAGCCTTAGTAATCCCTTCGGATTCTATACCCCTGAAGGCTTCCGGAACGCCGCGCTTAATGATCATAAGACTCATGCGATTTGAACGCTCCCACTTCTCATATTCCTTCTTTGCATCAGGAGTGCTATCTGCATTGAGAGGTTGGGGTTGTTGAATTCTTAATGCAAGGTCTAGATCCATGCAGCCAAGAACAATTAATATGTTCTCTTTCCAAACCTTGAAGTTTGTCCCATTTAGCATGGAAATTGAGTTGATGTTACCAGAAATTGTTGCAGCAGATGCATTAGCTGAAATAAAACAAAAGATGCTCACATCAATAACCATATTTAGTAATCAATAAAATTCAAATAATGACAAAATCCCATCTCAAGATATCTGGTACAATATTAATATCAAGTCTTTGGACAGTAATATTAACTTGTAAGTGATACCTTGTTGCAATGATCAAACACTGACAATAACTCATGTCAAATAATGAAACTATCTTTGGATCGATTCATTATTCACATGTAAACCTTATAATTGTCACACGTTTATCATCGCAGATGTGTATACAGTCTAAATAAATATTAACCTTCCTTTGAGTCGATTAAATATTTATACGAAAGCATACACACAAACATCTCACATTCCTCATGAACAATCTACACAAGAGAGGTTACTTTGGAAACTTCTTGTTTCAATTGAACAATTGGAGTGAGAGACAACCTTAATACCTTAGTGTCATAATATTTGAATCAAATAATTGATTAGCTACCAAATTAGATTTAAATTAAAAATTTTAATTTAAATCAACTGAATTTCCAAAACTTAATTGGGGTCTCATAGCTTAATTAGGGCCCATAACTTAATTAAATAAATTAAGTATACCAAAGTGGACCCATAAAAAGCCGAGGCTTAACCATAGTGAACACGAAGTTCGCTTGACTTCGAACGCGAGGTTCGACTGTATTGAGTACGAGACTCACTTAAGCACGAACGCGAGGTTCGTCTAAAAATGAACGCAGGGTTCAACTTGGGAACGAACGCGAGGTTCGTTAAAAATATGAACACATAACGAATGCGAGGTTCGTTTTTGAGAACGAATGCGAGGTTCGTTTAAAAATTGAACCCGAGGTTCACTGAAAATGAACGCGAGGTTCGACTGAAAATACGAACGCGAGGTTCGACTGAAATACGAATGCGAGGTTCGACTGAAATACGAACGCGAGGTTCGACTGAAAAACGAACGCGAGGTTCGACTGAAAAACGAACACGAGGTTCGACTGAAATACGAACGCGAGGTTCGACTGAAATACGAACGCGAGGTTCGACTGAAATACGAACGCGAGGTTCGACTAAAAAACGAACGCGAGGTTCGTTTGAATCGAGCGCGAGGCTCGCCTGAGAACGAACGCGAGGTTCACCTTAGAACGAACGCGAAGTTCGTTGAGCGCGAGGCTCACCTTAGGAACGAACGCGAAGTTCGTTAAAATTGAGAACGAACACGAGGTTTGTTAAACTTGAGCGCGAGGCTCACATTACACCAAACGCGAAGTTCGGTCCTTAATTTTCGCCACGATTTAATCGCACGAACCCTTAAGGTTTCAAACTGAAACCACCGCCGCCATTACTCCTGCACCCAAAGGTCAAACCCTAGGGTTTCCTGAAGCAGCCGCCGCTGTCGGAGTCGAGGGCGAGGCCGCCAGCAAAGTTCGCCGGCGGGAGCATGGGACCAAAGATCAAACCCAAATAAAATTCTTTGATTTTTATTTTAAAAAAACAGATCCAGAATCTGAAAAAAATTTCTTGATCCATATCCAAAAAATCAAAGAAAAAATCCAAAAAATTCCAAAAAGGTACTGTTCACCAGAGATTTTTTAGTTACTGTTCATCCGAAAAAAACTTTACTGTTCATCCGAACATTACTGTTCATCCGAACAAAACTTAACCAAAACAGAGATTTTTAAGATCACAAAACCCAATTTTAATCTTAATCTCTAAAAACAAATCAAACCTGGCTCTGTTACCACTGATAGATCTAAAACTTGAGATCTTAAAACCATATAGCCATGATTCATTCAAAGAGATTAAAAGAAACATAAAAGAGCGGAAGCTTATACCTGAATCCATTGATTGATCTTGATTTTGGGTTTTGGATCTTCTAACCTTAGGGTTTTCTCTTGAGCCGAATTTCTCTCTTAGATGGGGTGAAGAGAATTAGAGAAAATTATAACCCTAGATTAGGGACCATAACCCCTTATTTATAGGTGTTGTACTTTTATAATTTGACCCCTCAACAAATCACAATTACAACCTGGTATCTGTACATATAACCCCATGACTTATTTAAATACCCATTAACCCAAATTAATTGATCACTTTAGTGGGTTATCCTAAAAGATAGCAATACACCATAATTAATCATATGTGCCCATAATTAGATTTATTAGATTAAATCCAACCGTTGATATAGGTCATGAATATAACAAATCTAGGTTCGTGATTATGTTTGATAATCTTGGTTTTTTGTTTCAGATTAATGATCCGATCATGTGTCGTCGAATTTGGATCCGATTGGGGTCAACCTACCGTTGGTCGCTATCATTTGACTGAACAACGGTTAAAAAAGACACATCTATTTGACTAAACAATTCTATCCTCTGCGTTCTATCTTGCGTCAATAATCTTCTTTGAAACACCGACCACGTAATGAAAGAATGTATGGGAGTAGTTAAAGCATTCTAAACAGCCTTATGCCAAGTAACAATAGGAACATCGTCAAACGAAGCTTTATAGATTTGTAATTTACCCGAAAATCAAATATTGCACTATTTGCATTGGTCTGAAGTGAAAAAAAAATAAACAATTTTTATGAGAGAATATCTTAAAACCCTTCTAACAATTTTTGTAGAGACTTACAAGGGTATATCTTAAAGCCCTTCTAATAATTACACCAAAGTTCCGAAGTTACAGTGAGGGTTGAATGTTATATATTTTTTATAATCTAACATGTCTCCGCTGGTTGAGCGTCTTTCTTTATGAGTCGAAATCTGAACTCACACAGCGCTGTCAAATTTTATTAAATTTACTTAAATTCTTGGCCGATAAGATTTGAATATGAGTTGCTTTAATACCATATTAAATTTAAGTCTTTTGTGGTGAGAGTTGAAGGTCATATTTTCATATACTAACATGAGGGTTAGGATTATATTTTAATATACCATCTTAAAATCCCTCTAACCATTACACTAAAACTCTAATATTTGATTAGAAGATTTGCAAGGCACCGATAACACTTCAATACTTGATGGCATTAGTGTTTGGAGCTCCACCCAAGAGCTGCAAAGAATTGGTGTTGGACATTGTAGTAGCCAACTCCTTAGCTCCAGCCATACTGGTCTTAATTATCTTGTCTCTTAGTCCTAACTGAGAAAAAAGTCCCTTCTCTTCTTTCCCGTTCTCATCTCTTAGCAATCCCTGTTCTCCGTCTCCGTCTTTGTCTCGTCTCTATGTCCCAACTGAGGGGAAAATCCCCATTGTGGCTAAAATTTTCCCCTAGTTAGATCCCTAACTCAGAATCTACCATTGATTTGCCCCCAATCGATCCAATGCTTGTTCATCACTGCCTCCTCCGTCCAATGGTTCTTCGCCTGACTATCGGCATCTCTAGCAGTTCTTCGCCTTACAGTCGCCACCTCCTCCTTTAGCGCTTCGCCTGCCTACTGCCACCTCCTTCAGTGCCTCTCCTGACCGTCAGCCGTCACCTTCTCCAGTGCCTCTTCTGCGAGTAGAGGTAATATTATTATATTGATTTACACATTCCCCCTTGAAACTTTGGTGGTTTTTGCAGTTTGGTTCAATTCCTCATAACCTTTTTTATTCTGGATTTGGAATCTTGGTGTATTACATGCATTTAATAATTTTCTTATTTTGGACAAAATGCTCTCAATGGATTAATATAGGGTGAAGAGGCCCTTTACATGTGTAAATCATCACTTAGATTCAATAATTTAAAATTTTTGAGTAAAAGTATTTAAAATTGAGGGTGTATCTGATACCAACTGTGACGCCTCTGTTTTCACTTATGGCTGCAGTCCAAGATGAACCCAGAGATGTCAAACCTGTCATGCACCCACACTATGCAACAACAAGTTTCACCAATCATAGTAATATCCTCTAGTGGGGTCAAATAAAAGCGTAGGTACAAAACATACAAAGAAGTAGAACGACAATAATAGACATGATAAAGAAGATGAGATCTTATAAATAAAGGTCATGTCTCAACTGAAAATAAACTGAAATACATTTGGAGTCTGCAATAACATACGATGTCTTAACATGACTCAAAACGGAAAGTCGAACTAAGGCTCATTGCCTTTACAAAATGGAAATAAACTCTAAGTCTGAATAAAATTTAAAACTACAATGGAGTCTCTACAATTAAAAATACGCGACGGCGACTATGCCAGAACTCCGTCACTCTACGGCTCTCCGGAACTCCGAGCTACCTGAAAGGGTATTTTTAAAAGAAAAAGAAACAACAACAAGAGCGTCAGAGCGCTACAGTAAGATTACCTCCATCCGCCCCCAGGGGAAGGGCTACTAGATGGAGTGGAGGCTCTATCTATTAAGCATAGTCTACCTAGATTCATTTTTCCCGTATCTAAGTGGGATTAACATTTAGAAACCTACAACACGAGACGTAGTACGTCGAGCGAAATAATTCAAACAAGGAAACCCTCATATATATACCATAATCTCAAATTGTAGATATCTAAACATTAATAGCGAACTAAGAAAAGACAATCTAATAAAACCAATAATTAGAAATCCATAACACGGGACTGGTATGTCGAACGAAATAATCCAAACAAGGAAAACCTCATGTATATACCATACGTCTCAAGTTGTGAATCTCTAATCATTGATCCCAACTAAGAATGTAAAAAAGACAGTAAAAGAAATAAGATATCAACACATCGTATTTATAATATCTTCCACTATCACTGGAGAGATAGAATAAAATACTAACACATAATTTTGTATACTTTCAAAAGTAACATATCTCAGTCATATAGTTCAATGATAGGTCGTATTCAAAATCGGCATCTGCCATACTTAAGCTATCAAGTAATTGTCTCAGTGTAATGGACTACCCTGTAGGTATCCTGAACTGTGTACACATCTCATTAATCTCATCGCGATCTCAGTGCATAACATGAGTGCGGGACGGACTACCAAATAGGCATCCTAGAAATACGGCTCACGAGCCTCATCGCACCCTAGTGCGGGACAGACGGCTAGATCAAGCCTCCTAAAATCCAACTCGATGGCCTGTACATGTGGAATATTGACGCACTACCTCATGTAGTACTGAACTGAGCTCATCAACGATATCTACCTTATATAAATATTTGTATCTCAGTTATGTCGACACACTATCCCATATAGTACTAAGATATGCTCAACAACAACATTCAGCTCATGTATAAACCATGTATATTTGGTATGTCGACGCACTATCCCATATATTACTGAGCTGTGCTCATCAACGACATCCAACATGTATATGAACTATATCTAATTCAAATATGATCAAATTAAAATTTGTCATAATCCCTTTGGTATTCTTAAATATATAACATAACATATTTATGACTAAACGTGTAACCTCAAGTGGCTCAAAACTCCGCGAACGCACCTCAAAACGGCGCAACACAGCTCCACAAAACGAGCAGGAAAAACAGACGTGACATCTGTTAGAAAAATAAGCATATCTTTCTCTAGGAAAACTATTTTTATAAACAGTTTTCTGTTTTATAAACTAGATTCACACATCTTTCAAATTACATAAGTTTGGTTCAATTTGGAGTTTATTTGTTATCCCAAATCTCCAGTTAAACATTATATATCTGCATCCGTTTTTCTGCAGGACATGTTGTTAGTAAATATAACATATCTTTCTCTATGCAATCTCTTTTTAAGATTAGTCGTCTGTTTTAGAAAATAGATACATATATCTTTCATTTGGCACTGATTTGGTTACATTTGAAGTTTATTTTCTATTTTGAAATATCAGTTAAACATGATACAATTGCTCTAGTTTTCTGCAGAAAATATTTATATAGTACATCTCTTAAATTTCTCATATATAAATGAAATTATGAAAAATCCTAATGATCCTGATCATGATACTATCATAAACAGCAAAAAAAAATTACTAATCTAGTATTGGTTTATGTTTTAACATAAAAAATTTAACTTTTATCACATCATGTTAAGATTCAAGCATGAAAACACATATTCAACATCATATTAAACATCTAACTAGTTATTTAACGATGGGAAAGGATTTGGATGAAGATAATCTTGCCTTAGACATCGTTCTAAGCCTCTGAAATAACCAGTAACCAAAAAGAAGTGCAACCAAGCCGTTTTCCCCTTGCTACACGTTGATGACCTCGCCCTCATGTCGATATTTGCTTCACAAAGCTCTCAAAATTCTCAACTTTAGGGCTAGGGATTCAGAGAGAGGAAGAGGGGCTGCTAGGGTTTGAAACTCTGATATAAGGATATTAATTTTCGTTAAAACACATATTTATATAAATGCAAATCCGAAATAAACCCGTTTGACCCGAATCAGGAATCCCAATCTAACTAGGAAAATGACCTTCAGTATTTTGACCATAACTTCTACGTCCGACCTTGGAATGAGGTGATCTAAGAATTGTTAGAAAGCTCTTGAAGATACCTACAACTTTTATATTTTAAGTTTTTAAAAATTCTAACTACATCTATAAGAAAAATATAAAATCTCTTTGCTGGTCATAAATTTCCAGATTTATACATCGAGCATGAATTGTGCATTTGCTCTTATATATATACATATATACATTGAATTGATCTCAAACCAACTCCTAGCATACTAAAATATCATAATATGTTATTTATAAATATATAACATATTTATTATTATTTATTATAAAATATTCAAATTTTTGGTGTTTTACATTCTTCCCCCCTTAAAAGAATTTCATACTCGAAATTCAGAAATCATACTTAAGCAAATAATAATACTAGAAAAACACGTAGAGGGTCTAATTTAACTCGCAAACATAAACATCTCAGAATATTTACTCTTGATAAGCATATAGGGATATTTATATTTAACAATCCAGGATGACTATATTCCCACTCAACCCTTAATCGAATGGATCTAGTACGTCAGGCAAAAATTCCAAACAAGGAACCCCCCATATATATACCATGTGTTCCAAAAGATTAAGAATTAAGCAGAAATATCCTCATTCTAGCGTTAAATCTAAATATAACCACACAAATAATCGCACACATAAATCAATCCACTTCCTCAATAGGTGTAGGAAATCGCGCGACATAACATATTTGCGCTCCCGAAAATCATCTTCGATGTCTACACTTAACCATATAAAATATAAATACCCCCACTTAACACCTAACTAAATAGAACAAGTATATCGAGCGAAAATTCCAAACAAGGAACCCCTCATATATATACCATATGTTCCAAGTACTTAGGAAATAAGTGGTAATACTCTCATTTTAGTGTTAAGTATAAACATCGCCATACATGCAACCATAAACAATAAACAAGTCATACAAAAATTTAATTTACTAGATCAAACAGGTGTGGGTAGTCGCGATGTATACCCTCCTCGCGCTCCCAAGAACCTCCTCAACTCCTTTCCGGTTTCGCTGAATTGCCACAAAGGAAAAACATCTTGTTTCTAAATTTTTTGTCTTCCCTAGCAAGCATATAAACTTGGATTTCAATCGTAGTCAGATCATTCTAAAGCTAAATCTTCAGTGTGTTCATCATTCGATGCTGCTCTACATCATGAAAGTGCTTCCTAAGCATAGAAACATGAAATGCATTGTGTATACCAGACATCGATGCTGGAAGTTCCAGTCTGTATGACACAGCTTCAATGATCTTCAAAATTTGATACGGTCCAATGTATCTCGGCATAAGCTTTTTCTTTCTCCTGAATTGCTAAACACCTTCACATGCGATACCTTCAGCCTAACCGAATCTCCAATCTAAAACTCCAAGGGTTTTCATCTCTTATTAGCATAGCTTTTTTACCGACTCTAAACGCCTAGAATCCGATCTCTGGTCAATGTTACTTCCTCAGTAATCTGTCTCATAAGCTCTGGCCCAAGTATTAAACTCTTCTCCGGCTCTACCCAACATATAGGCGATCTGTAAGGCCTCCCGTACGATACTTCATACGGGGTCATATCGATTGTCATTTGATAATTATTGTTCTAAATGAACTCTATCAATAAAATATGATCCTCCCAGCTACCTTAAAAATCAAATAACACAAGCCCGCAATTTGTTTTCTAACATCTGATTTACTCTCTCCGTCTGACAATCGTCTCAATTTGATACTGTCATATCTGGAACTCCACGAAGTTGAATAGTCTTCTGAATAAATATCCTCACTGGAATAAAATGTGCTGACTTTATCAGTCTATCAACTATCACCCAAAACCAAATTATTCTCTTTCTTCGACTTTGATAACCCTACAATAAAGTCCATAGAAATGTTCGCCCACTTCTACTCCGAAATAGGTAAAGACTGATGTATTCCTGTTGGTCTCTGATGTTCCGCCTTTACTCACTGATAGGTAAGATACTTAGCTACATACTCTGAAATCTTCCTACGCATATCACTCCATCAAAAATGTCTCTTCAGATCCTTGTACATCTTCGTTGTGCCTGGATGCACTGTATACCTAGTACGATGCGCTTCGTCGAATAAATCCTTCTTCAGCTGAGCATTTGCTGGTATTACTAATCGGCCCTTCATTCGAAGTCCTCCATCTGCTCCTACGGTCCAATCAGCCTCTGGCTCTTTGGAAATCTCTCCCTTTCGGGCTTGAATCCAAGAGTCGTCCAACTGAGCTCTGACTACTCTGTCACTCCAAGATGGCTGTACAGATAAAGCTCCTAAAAATGCGCTGTTCCTGCCAATTTTTGGTCTAAATTCGAATTGGCTAAGTGTGTGGAGATCTCGGTATAACGAGCATCTCAAAGCTGCAATCCTGTGACGACGCTTCCTACTCAATGCGTCTGCTACGACATTTGCCCTCCCTGGGTGATACTGAATCACGAACTCATAATCCTTAATGACCTCAATTCACCTCCTTTGTCTGTGGTTGAGTTCCTTCTGAGAGAAAAGATACTTAAGACTCTGATGTCTGTGAATAATTCAAACTGTACTTCATATAAGTAAAGTCTTCATGACTTCAGTGCAAATACCACTACTGCTAACTCCAAGTCATAAGTGGAAATAGATCTGCTCATGTACTCTCAATTGCTGTGAGCCATATGTTACTACTCTCTGAGTCTGCATCAAAACATCTCCTAACTCTGCCAATGATGTATTTGTATAGACCACAAATGTCCTGTCGTTGCTCGGAATAGTTAAAACTGGCGCTGTAGACAATTTAGCCTTCAATGTATCAAAGGCCTTCTGGTACTCCATGCTCCAAATGAACTATACACCCTTCTTCGTAAGGCGTGTAAGTGGTGTCGAAATCTTCGAGAAGTCCTACATAAACTTCCAATAATAGCCGGCTAAACCCAAAAAGCTATGAATCTCTATCTCCATCTTCGGCGGATTCCAAATCAAGAACTGCTGAAATCTTAGCCGGATCTATTGCTATGCCCTTTTTGCTGATGACGTGATCGAGAAATCTGATTTCTGAAAGTCAAAACTCACATTCGCTGAACTTGACATATAACTGATGTTCCTGTAGAGTCTGCAAAGCTAACCAGAGATGCTACTCGTGCTCTACCTCCGATCTCGAATAAATAAGGATGTCGTCGATAAAAACTATCACGAACTGATCCAAGAAGGGACGAAAAACCCGGTTCATCAAATCCATAAATACAGCGGGTGCATTGGTCAACCCAAATGGTATGACTAGAAACTCAAAAGATTCATATCGAATCAGGACAACACGGCTTTGGGAAAATCCCTCTCCCGAACTCGCAACTGCAATAACCCAAAACGAAGATCAGCCTTCGAGAAACATGCACTTCGCGCAGCTGATCGAACAAGTCATAAATCCTAGGTAATTTGTACATATTCCGGATAGTGACCTTGTTCAACTCTTTATAATCAAAACACAAACGCATACTGCCATCCTTCTTCTTCACGAAGAGAACTGGCGCTCCCCATGGAGAATGACTCCGATGAATAAAACCCTGAGCTAACAACTCATCCAACTGGGTCTGAAGCTCACTCATCTCAGCTGGTGCCATGCGATAGGGTGCACGGGATATCGGGGCTGTGCCTGGCTGCAACTCAATACAGAACTCAACCTCTCACACATGAGGTAATCCAGGTATGTCCTGAAAGACATCCTGATACTCTGAGACTACTCTAGTCTCCAATAAATCAATACCTTGATCCCATCGCATCACCTCCTCGTTGTACGTCAGAAATGACTCCGCAAAACGGTTGCCCTGGGAGGTTGCTACAATCATCTCAGACCCATCGGACGCTCGCAAATTGACCGTCTACGCAAAATAGTCAATATTATCATGATAGGAAGATAACCAATCCGTACCAAAAATTTGACATCGACAACATGATCAACTCGATGTCTAACTCAGACTCATCTAGTTTGATGACACATCTCCTACAGATGGAAGGGACACCCCCTAGAGGGGTAGGCACTGACAATGGAAAATCTAAGGAATGCCATAAGCTGACACCCATCATCAAAGGTACGAAGGATAAGAGATAAACGAATTTCATAAATCAAACTAGATCCGAACTGAAAATGAAATCACGAATAAAACTCTGCTCGTACCCTGATCATGCGGTACAGCTGAATAGACTTTGCTGGATAGTGCAAATCTCCTGGATAATGCAAATCTAGCCTGCTGACCCCTAAATCTTCGGATTAACAAGTAGTACTTCTATTTCCTCACTACTGGCTGAAATTACGACTCTGAGATTGCCGGCTGTGACCTTTATCATGCTAGCTTCCTGCTGTGAACTGCTACAAGTCTTTTGTTATTTGTTCGACCTTGTTGTGATTGTAACATGTTTCTCCGAATCTCTGCGCTACTCCGGCGCTCTCTAATCACATTGTGCTCCTTTCTTATCTTGTCCTTGTTGCTGGGATAAAATCATTCTCCCGTTGTTAGGTTTCTCTAGATTTTCGCAATGGTTCTCTAGCCATTGTCATTGTTACTATTCTGGATTTTGATTTCTTCCTTCACTATGGGTATATCTCCCTACTTCACTTATACTAGTGCTAATTGTTTGATGAAGAAATGACCTAATTTCTCCCAAATCGGTGATAATTGCCGTCTCGTCAAAAATCTGGATGTTGTTGCTATCCTCCAGCGATGGTCCTCAATGCTGAATATATATTTGACTTCTGCTTGGTTCCTAGCCGATGTTCAAGAAAGTTTCATATACTCTTTCCCTTATAGGTTGCAATTGAAACTGGTGTGCCTTAAAATTTTGGTGCTCATACTGTCTAATATTTTTCTTATCCTTTCAGAGTTAAATCTCCTGCTCTGCGGCTCTATCAACAACTAATTGTGGTGGTGGTGTACTCATTGGTATTTTATCTTTACTTCCACGACGGGTACAACCGGTGGTGAATCTCTTGAAAGTGGTGTTGCTGACGGAAACGGATACACTTCTTGCTCCTCGATTGTTGTAAGATCTTGCTGCTAACGATGCTATGAAGTCGATCAAATACTGTGGAGCCTGTTGTGGCTTGGCTCTGTATGCCCAGCTCTCCAGGTACGAGTTTTACCTCAACCACATCCTCGTTTCGATATTTATAATATCAAAAGGAGAGCTTAATTTTCACAGTAAATGAGATAGCAAATATATATATATATATATATATATATATATAGATATATATAACGTATCATAATACGAATTCATAACACATAGTATTCACGCAAATACCTTCAATCAACATAAAATAGTTGTAATAAAAAAATTCTTAATTTTTTGAGATATACGTATATATCGTCCTCACTCATACTAGGAAATCCTTACGGACTCTATACATGAATCCTAAGAAACTCTATCCTAGCTCCACAACTCGACACAGGATGATCCTAAGGATACTGGAACTAGAGCTCTGATACCAACGGTGACGCCTCTGTTTTCACTCATGGCTGCAGTTCAAGGTGAATTCAGAGATGTCAAACCTGCCATGCACCCACACTGTGCAACAACAAGTTTCATCAATCATAGTAATATCCTCTAATGGGGTCAAATAAAAGCGTAGGTACAAAACAGGCAAAGAAGTAGAACGACAATAATAGACATGATAAAGAAGATGATATCTCATAAATAAAGGTCATGTCTCAATTGAAAATAAACTGAAATACATTTGGAGTCTATAATAACATACGATGTCTCAACATGACTCAAAACGGAAAGTCGAACTAAGGCTCATTGCCTTTACAAAATGGAAATAAACTCTAAGTCTAAATAAAATTTAAAATTACAGTGGAGTCTCTACAAGTAAAAATACGCGACGGCGACTATACCAGAACTCCGTCACCCAGCGGCTCTCTGGAACTCCGAGCTACCTGAAAGGGTATTTTTAAAAGAAAAAGAAATAACAACAAGAGCGTCAGAGCGCTACAGCAAGTTACCTCCATCATCCCCCAGGGAAAGGGCTACTAGATGGAGTGAAGGCTCTATCTATTAAGCATAGTCTACCTAGATTCATTTTCCCCGTATCTAAGTGGGATTAACATTTAGAAACCTACAACACGAGATGTAGTACGTCGAGCGAAATAATCCAAACAAGGAAACCCTCATATATATACCATAATCTCAAATTGCAGATATCTAAACATTAATACCGAACTAAGAAAAAATAATCTAATGAAACCAATAATTAGAAATCCATAACACGGGACTGGTACGTCGAGCGAAATAATCCAAACAAGGAAACCCTCATGTATATACCATAAGTCTCAAGTTATGAATCTCTAATCATTGATCCTAACTAAGAAGTAAAAAAGACAGTAAAAGAAATAAGATATCAAGACATCGTATTTATAATATCTTCCACTATCACTGGAGAGATAGAATAAAATACTAACACATAATTTTGTATACTTTCAAAAGTAACATATCTCAGTCATATAGTTCAATGATAGGTCGTATTCAAAATCGACATCTGTCATACTTAGGCTATCAAGTAATTGTCTCAGTGCAATGGACTACCCTGTAGGTATCATGAACTGTGTACACGGCTCATTAGTCTCATCGCGATCTCAGTGCATAACATGAGTGCGGGACGACTAATAAATAGGCATCCTAGAAATACGGCTCACGAGCCTCATCGCACCCTAGTGCGGGACGGACGGCTAGATCAAGCCTCCTAAAATCCGACTCAATGGCCTGTACATGTGGAATATCGACGTACTACCTCATGCAGTACTGAACTGAGCTCATCAACGATATTCACCTCATAAAAATCTTTGTATCTCAGGTATGTCGACACACTATCCCATATACTACTAAGATATTCTCATCAACAACATTCAGCTCATGTATAAACCATGTATATTTGGTATGTCGATGCACTATCCCATATAATACTGAGCTGTGCTCATCAACGACATCCAACATGTATATGAACTATATCTAATTCAAATATGATCAAATTAAAATTTATCATAATCCCCTTGGGATTCTTAAATATATAACATAACATATTCATGACTAAACGTGTAACATCAAGCGGCTCAAAACTCCGCGAACGCACCTCAAAACGGCGCAACACAGCTCCACAAAACGAGCAGGAAAAACAGACGTGAAATCTGTTAGAAAACCAAGCATATCTTTCTTTAGGAAAACTAATTTTACAAATGATTTTCTGTTTTGTAAACTAGATTCGCACATCTTTCAAATGACGTAAGTTTGGTTCAATTTGGAGTTCATTTGTTATCCCAAATCTCCAGTTAAACATTATATATCTGCATCCGTTTTTCTGCAGGACATATTGTTAGTAAAAATAACATATCTTTCTCTATACAATCTCTTTTTAAGATTAGTCTTCTGTTTTAGAAACTAGATACATATATCTTTCATTTGGCACTGGTTTGGTTACATTTGGAGTTTATTTTGTATTTAGAAATCTCATTTAAACATGATATAATTGCTAAAGTTTTCTACAAAAAATATTTATTTAGTACATCTCTTAAATTTCTCATATATAAATGAAATTATGAAAAATCCTAATGATCATGATCATTATACTATCATAAATAGCAAGAAAAAATTACTAATCTAGCATTGGTTTATGTTTTAATATAAAAAATTTAACTTTTATCACATCATGTTAAGATTCAAGCATGAAAACACATATTCAACATCATATTAAACATCTAACTAGTTATTTAACTATGGGCAAGGATTTGGATGAAGATAATATTGCCTTAGACATCGTTCTAAGCCTCTAAAATAACCAACAATAAAAAAGAAGTGCAACCAAGCCGTTTTCCCCTTGCTACACGTTGATGACCTCGCCCTCGTGTCGATATTTGCTTCACAAAGCTTTCAAAATTCTCAACTTTAGGGCTAGGGATTCAGAGAGAGGAAGAGGGGCTACTAGGATTTGAAACTCTGATGTAAGGATATTAATTTTTGTGAAAACACATATTTATATAAATGCAAACCCGAAATAAACCCGTTTGACCCGAACCAGGAATCCTAATCTGACTAGGAAAATAACCTTCGGTATTTTAGCTATAACTTTCACGTCTGACCTTAGAATGAGGTGATCTAAGACTTGTTGGAAAGATTTTGAAGATGTATACAACTTTTGTCTTTTAAGTTTTCCCAAATTCCAAATATATCTATAATAAAAATACAAAATCTCTTCGCTAGTCATAAATTTCCAGATTTATATATCGAGCATGAATTGTGCATTTGCTCTTATATATATACATATATATATTGAATTGATCTCAAACTAATTCCTAGCATACTCAAATATCATAATATGATATTTATAAATATATAACATATTTATTATTATTTATCACAAAATATTTAAATTTTTGAAGTTTTACACTCCTACACATGAATGTGTTTGATTCTAATGTTTTAGCTTAATAATAGCTCGTTTAGTAAAGAAAAAAGTATAACATTGATATAATACTAAAGTTGGCTTATGTTTTACTTTGTTTGCAATAAACCGATGCTAGATGCCATCAATCTCAGCTTTTGTTCTTATGCAATTTTGTGAGTACAACCAAGCCTGCTCTTATAAGCAAATTTCTCTTTGATTGATGTATTATTTGTTTGTAAACTTCATCTTTCTACTAGTGTATGTTGTATTCTCTTAGGCAAGAGAAAAAAATCTGATTTAGTTTGGTTAGTTTTGAGTGTAGAAGATAGATTTTAGTTGTAACATATTATTCTTACTTTTATGTGTGTATATGTATATTTGGAGTTTGATTTGGAAACTAACATTTGAATTTATACCTTCATTGAGTCCATTTGATCTGTATGTACTAGTTCAACTCCAGTTTGTGTCCTTAACAGTTTACAAGAGATTTATCAATGGGTTTGTAAGACTATGAAAAGAGATAATATGAAAGTATAGCGTGATAATCTGCAAGTATAGCGGGATAATCTATAAGTATAACACGATAATTTGAAAGTATATCGAGATAATCTGATAGTATATCGGGATAATCTGAAAGTATAGCGTGATAATCTATAAATATAGTGGGATAATTTGAAAGTATAGCACGATAACCTGTAAGTATAGCATGATAATCTGTAATTATAGCATGATAATCTCCAAGTATAGCATAATAATTTATAAGTATAGTGTGATAATATGAAAGTATAGCAGGATAATCTAAAAGTATAGCTGGATAATCTGTAAGTATAGTGTGATAATCTGTAAGCATAGCGTGATAATCTGTAAGTATAGCATGATGATCGGATTGTATAGAGGGATAATATGAAAATATAGCATGATAATCTGTAAGTATAGTGTGATAATCTATAAGTATAGCTTGCTAATCTATAAGTATAGTGGTTTAATTTGAAAGTATAGCAGAATAATCTGTAAGTATAGCATGATAATCTGTAAGTCATATCAAACACATAATTAAACAATCATACAAAACACATAACAAACACATATCTTACATTGATCCAAAAGTATGACAAAAACATGTTTTACATTGATCCAAAAGTATGGCACTTACACAAAACTATAACACAAAACTCAAGCACGTTTGCAATATTGTACTTAGAATATAAAGGGGATTTAGTCTGCAATAGGTTGTCTACATGTTCTATGGTTGTGACCGTACTATTGATATCTACTACATCTTAACTCTTTATGAGGATTCAATTCTAAAGGAATGCACTTTGTTCTTGATCTTCCATGAAGAATTGTTATTGGTGGTGGCCGAATCACCATATTTTCATCATCTACATATGGCTTGTCATCGTCAGGAATTGGGTATATATGAAAGAAGTAGCATTTACGATATGTCTCCACACTGAAGTAGTGAGAAATATATGAGTAAAGAATATCGTTATTTTGTTAAATTACTATAGCCACATGCTCGCAAGGTAGCTCAACTACTTGCCATTCATAATAAGTGCGTGTGTGATCATTCAAATCTACTTCCATGGTTGGGAAATCATACACATCATGCCTTCCTGTAGTAGAAGGAGTAGTGAAAAGACAACATGATTGCTCATTGATATGAATGACGCGCTCTTCCACAATAGGAACAAATGCTATGGTCCACTTGTGGGATGCCTCCCGCCTTTCAAAACTTATTTTATTCATTTTCTTACAAATATTATCAGTTGTTAGGGTACTTAGTAAATAACAAGTTTCTTTGATACAAGAATTGAATGACTCCGCTAGGCTTGATTTCAACCATCCATATCTACATGCATATCAATAAATAGTAAGTATAGAGGTACATATATCTAAATGATTTATATATAAAATGTGCATAAATTAAAATATTGACCTTTTCTCATGAAAATAGCAATTAGCCTAATTTTTTGGACTCATCCTCAACATTTCACTATAGGCAATCTTTGATTTGTTCCGTAGCTCGTTGCGTTCATTGTTATAGGAATGAGAAGTGTATGCATAAGCAACCCTCTTCATAGTTTGTAGTTTGCACACATTCATTTCGTAAATGTGATGTCATACCTTTCTTTGATAAGTTATTATTAAAATTAGCCAAAAGATGATGAATGCGATAAGAGTGATATTATTAGACTTTTTGTTTTGATGATGTTTTAACAAACAATTTACAACTAATATTATTTGTCTAATGTTTATGTTTTCTTATTTATTCTAGGCAAACAATCAGTTGGAAGTTAGATGAAATCGAGCTTACACAAACATATCCAATGGAGGATGGCGGAATATCGGAGTGAAGCAATGCAATTCAAGTCAATGTTCAAGTTAAAGCTTCATCCACAAGTTTACCATGTTGAGCCATATTGAAGATGAAGTTGCTTAGGTAAATAGTTTAGGCTTTATATTATATGTGTTAGATACTTCAAGCTCAATGTCATATACACACACAATTTATTGATTTATCCATTTTAGGTTTGTTTTTACAAACAAATAAATTTATTATATATACATATATGTTTGCTTTTTTGTGGATAAGTTGTTTTTAGTTTAGCTATATAGAAATGAAGTAATATTTATATTCATATACATACTCATACGTTTCATATTTATTATTTGTGTTTTTGTAAAATGCATATTTTATACAAAATATCATTTTTGTAGAAATATTGCGTTATTGGTTTTTGGACTTAACTATATTTATATACATCTTTTATTAAGTCTATAAAATCATTTTACAAAGTCTTAAAACTTGGTTTATGTCAAACATCACATTTCAAGTATATTAAGTTCGTATGTTTTAGACATTTTTTGTAAAATGACAAGCTTTTCACATATGTGAAGTGCAATTCCAAAAATTCTTTTTATAACATGTTCATTTACATGTTTACAATCATTTCCTAAAGTTTTATATTTTTTGGAATTTATTTGCTATTTTAAAGGAACTTTACAAATTAGATTTTCTGTTTTAATCAAGCTGATATTGTGTTATCAGTCGACTGATGAAAATATTCAGTCGACTGATGAAATCGTCTGGAATCATCATATTTGAGTTTAGTATTAAATTCACTCATTGTTTACACACACCTACTTGAGCTTAAGTATTTTCATACATAGTATATTTGGGGTTGTGAGAGTTATAACAATTGAGTATGAGCCTACATTGAGTTCTCATCCATAGTAGAGAACAAACATTTGTATTTATGAGTCTTAATTGTGAGATACACTTTGTAATACACTTCTACACCGAGAGGAGTGTATGGTGAGAGACGGGGTCATTCCAAGAGGAGTGGCGTCGATTGTAAAGTTAGGGAGAGGTTCTAAATCCGAGCACTTAAGGGAGACACAGGCTAGAGACCAACACTTAGAAGGTATAGAGTGGGATTGCAAGAGTATTGATTGTAAAGTTTTTAGTGAGCTAGAAAATCAAGTGTGAGGTGTAAACGTTTTCGGACGAGCGTCGAAAACCCGGTGTGATAGTGGATTTCTCCCTGAGAGTGGGGAGCGGAGATGTAGGACAGAAGGTCCGAACTCCGTGATCATATTGCTTGTTTGTGTTTTCCTTGGCACTCTTATTTTTGTATTCATTTTATATCACCTATTGCATCTTGTTTATTTTATCCACTGTATTTTTTGCCCTTGCTCAGTTTACTTATCCTTGCATATATAACTTGCTGCATATCATATTTGCTAGGATATTTGTTAGCAAGTTTTAAATTGGCATAAATCGGATTAGATTAGCATAAGACCATATTCACTCCCCTTCTAGGGTTCTTTCCAAGTGGCATTAGGGTCTAACAGATATGACTATGGAAAGCATTTCTTAACGAAATTCTGAAGTCATTTGTCCGTATCAGAGATTAAAACTATCTCATCATCTAGAGTATATGGATCTTCGTCATTGATGAGAATGTCTCGAATGCATTCCAAAAACCATTCCCAATTACTCTCATTCTCTGTCCCGCATATGCAAATTGCTACAAGAAACATTCCCCCATCTCCATTTAGAGCAGTTGTTGCATGTAAGATTCCTTTTTACCTATAAAAAATAAGAGCAATATGAAACAACGTATAATATGTTATTATGAAGAATGATACATTAATGCAAGTTTTGATTAGATTGATTTCTACCATACCTATCAAAAAGATGTGTATCATCCAAGAACAACATTGGCCTATATCCCTCCATATTCCAACAAGCATAATAAGACACAAATACTCTTATAAATCTTCCATCTTCATGCTCTAAGTGAACAATTGATCCCAGATTAGTTTTCATAACTTTATCCTTATATCATCGGAGTTGGTCATATGAATATTTTGTATCACCACACAATTCATGTTGAGCTAGCCCTTTTCCCACCAAATTCTATGATAAGTGATGTCCAAACTAAATTTCATATTAAGCTTCTTCTAGAAATCAATTGGGCGATAAGCGGGTTGTTCCTTCAAGATGGATTTGAGATGACTAGCATTCAACTTAAGAGATGCCCATCTATATCCTCTCTTTCCTATGCCTCCTCCTAAACAACTATGAGAACTACAATTTTTTTACATAGAATTGATTAGTATCTCTATGACGGGTACAATGAACCATCGACTCATAGTTCGTGGCCTTGCATTTTGCAATCACTCTTTTGCATTCATTTTTTACAAAAAAAGTTAAAACCTTGTGCAATAGAGTAATTACTTAAACTCCGCCAAAAATACTAAACATTATCAAATTCTTGATCAATACTTCTAATTGCATTGTGCCATGCAAGTGGAATCATATTAGAACTCCTAACTTCCTGAGACATATTTGGTGAAGACGAAGGATTTTGTTAATAAGAAGCATATTCTTCACTAGAGAGGATGCATGGATTTCTAGATAGAAAATTGTATAACAGTTAAAGAAAGTTAGAACTTTAGAATTGATAGTAAAAATATAAAAGTATATCAAAAGTGTAAATTATCTTATATGAAAGATTGTTGCCCAAATAATATCTCTCGATTCATCTTAGCTTTCGTAATAATTGCATTCTCATTACAACTTCGATGTATATTGAACATTATCGAGACATCATCATCATCACATACACACACATAAATTTCTTGTGTGTGGGGTGTTGGGTCCTTTTGTTTTGATGATGATTTATAAACAATTTAAATCTAATGTTGTTTGTCTAGTGTTTGTATTTTGTATCTATTCTAGGCAAACAATATGTTGGAGGTTGGATGGAATTGTGCTTGAACGATCACATCCAATAGAGGTTGGCGGAATAGTAGAGTGAAACCTTGTAATTCAAGTTGAAGATCCAAGTTCAAGCTTCATCTACAAGTGTACCAAGATAGACCTTCGTTGAATATCACAAGCTTGGGTATATTTAGTTTAGGTTTTTATATTATGTGTGTTAGTACTTTAAGCTCAATCATATACACACATACACGTTTTTGGTTTTGTATATATATAGTTATATATATACATACATGTTTTTTATTTTCAAGTTTATATAAATATAAATTTGTAAAAATAATGAGTTATTTGTTTATAGAATTAACAATCATTATATACATATTCCATTAAGTCTATATAATCATTTTATAAAGTTTCAAAATATGGTTTAGTCAAAATAACAAAACAAGTGTTGTTCATTTTCATATTTTGGACTATTTTGTAATATGTGTATTATCATGTCTACAATCATTTCCCAAAGTTTCATACTTTTTGGAATTTGTTTGCTATTTTTAAAGACAGTTTGAAAATCAGATTTTTTGTTTTAATCAGGCTGATACAATGTTATTAGTCGACTGATAAATGTGTTCAGTCGACTGAAGAAATCGCTTCGAATAACAAAAAGTTTCTATTTTATTTCAGTCGACTGACCAGTCGATTGATGAGGTCATTAGTCGACTAACAAGGTCATCAGTTGACTAATGATGTGTTGCTATCCTGTAACTGTCAGCTCATCAGTTGACTGATGAACGATATCAGTCGACTGATGGCCTAACGACTAGTTTTTCCAGCTTTCTATTTTTTTTAACTTTTTGCTGGTTTTGTTGACTTTCTCTTGGCTTTGGGGTTTCCTATAAATACCCCTACATATCCTTAGTTTATATTAAGAAGAGAAAAGTTTTCAAAGAGTTTTACAAGTTTGTTTAAGTGTTTAAGTTTTTTTTAAGTGTGTTTAAAAATTTTGTTTGTGAAGAAACTTTCACAAGAGCTTGAGGAGATCATCCATTGGCATTTGAGCATTCAACTCTTCTCCCTCTCTCTTGTTATCATTAGAGAAATTTTTCTAAACTCATATCTAGCTACTTTATATGTTTGATTTTCATTTCCATAAGCTAGAATTCATTTGAGTTTAGTTTGATTTAATTTATCTCTTTGTTCGCACACAACCTATTGAGCTTATTGTATTTATATTCATAGTATAATTTAGGGTTGTGGGTTTGTGACTTAGAGTGTGAGCTTTTATTGTGTTCTCATCCATATTAGAGAACAAATATTTGTTGTAGAGAGCTATTATTGTGAGGTTCACTTTGTATTACACTAGTACACCAAGAGGAGTGTGTGGTGAGAGACGGGGTCGTCTCAAGAGAAGTGGGGTAGGTGGTAATGCCTAGAGAGAGGTTGTAATTCCTAACACTTGTGGGAGACACAGGCTAGAGACCAATACTTGTGGTGATAGTTAGTGTGTTTACATTGTGAGGTTGTGATCGTTGATCGGTGAGCGTTAAAAACTGATATTGTGTGGTGTAAACGTTTTTGGGTGATCATTGAAAACCCGGTGTGATAGTGGATTTTTCCCCGGGAGTGGGGGTAGAGACGTAGGACGGAAGGTTCAAACTCCGTGATCATATGGCTTATTTGAGTTTGCATTGGCGCACTCTTTTTGTTCATCTTATTTAGCCATTGCTTCTTTGTTTATATTGTTCACTATTTTGTTTACCCTTGTTTATATTACTTATCCTTGCATATATATCTTGTTGTATATCATATTTGCTAGGATATTTGTCAATAAGTTTTATTTGGTATTAAATCGGATTAGATTAGCATAAACCCTATGCACCCCCCTTTAGGGTTCCTTCCTAGTGGCAATTAGTTTGCTTTCATGGGGGACTTTGTAAGTCAAGTGCATCATGTTTGGACTATAAGCAATTAGACTTTGCACCGTAACCGCCAAATTATTGTAACTCCCATTGACATTTAATTTCAAAAAGTGATTATTTCCTCTAAAACCTATCAATGCACAATACATTTCTTCATCCATCTATGTTTGTCTCCAAAAATAAATAAATTTATGGAAATTTTCATCAAAGATAAACAACTAAAATCAAATTTAACTAACAATAAAATTAGTTGTTAAGAAATAATTTTCATGAATAAAATAAGAAATTAATGTGAAAAAATAATGTGAAATAATTAATGTGAAATTTTGTGAAATTAGTGAGTGGTTGACAGAAACCAAATTTAACTAAAATTACATCAAATATAACAAATTTTAACTAATTTTTATGAATTCATGAATAATAATGTGAAATAAATGTCATGAATAAAATGAGACTTAATGCTATAAACTTAGTAGTTGAGTAAAATGCAAAATTATATCTTCAATTGCTAAGACAGTGTTGAGTATCCACCAAAATCACACCATACACATTAATGAAGTTGAGAATTAATTGATGGATTCATAAGAGTGGTTAATAATTAATTGATAGGTTTATAAGAGTTAAAAAATATAGTAAAGAGAAAATAATGGATGAGAGAGGGGAATTAATTGAGAAATGAAAAGAGAGAGGGAGAGGAACCGGGGGGTGGGGGTGGGGGGTTCCCGCCGTTTTTTCTCCTTTCTTGTGCCTAACCGCATTTGATGCGGTGTGAAGGCGTAGGGAGAAAAACGGAGGAACAACCCCCGTTTCTCTCTCATATACTTTTATTTTTTTTAAGTTTTTAATTTTTTTAAAGGGACTCACTTAATCAAGAACACATGAGATATCAAGGGAAGGGTATAATTGGATTTTAAAGAAAAATTAAGTGGGTGCTCACATATGCAAGTATTGTATTTTAAAAGTTGGGTTTAAAGGCAAATACAAAAAAGCTAATTGGGTTTAAAGATACAAACAATAGTCATTGAGTTTATAGATAAACTAGAGAAAACAATTGGGCCTAGAAATAAAAACCCCTATTTTTTAAACCGGTACTGTCCTTCGAATTTGAATATTTTGAATTTGTTCTTGAGGTAGTGACTTTGTGAATAATTTGTTGTTACAATCTTGAAACTACTTAGTTCCCCTATACACTTGAGGTAAGTTTCTTGCTCCACCTTATCATGAAGTTCTTCAAAAGTGATCGGAAAATCTCAAGCCCTTATACCAATGGACAGATCGCGAAAATCAGCGCAAAGACCATGGAGGGTGTGAAGCACCACGTCATCTTCACAATTTGTATGGTAAAAATTCACTTACATATTTGTTTTCCGTTTGCGTTTGTGTCAATTAATACATCATAAAATATTCAAGACTTCTTTTTTAATGGAACTCTTGATCAAGACTTGTTAGTAAATAATATCCCACGCCACTTTAGAAGAGCTAGCAGAAGAAACATGGAGAGATACCTCTCCTGTGCTGGAAGCCATGATAGCAATGAGTATGAGCTTATGTTGGTTACACCATCTTGTATACGCTTGATTTTGTGCAACGTCACCTTCAGCAAGTCTGATATCAGAGGGTGTGCATGGGAGGGAACCATCGATATGACCTAGAATTTGATATCCATCCAGCAATGTATCGAACATAGATCACCAATAAGAGTATGTCTTCTTCTACGCTTGAGCGGAGGTTGTGCAGCTGCATTAAGACAGATCACACCTAGAATATTGGTGGAGTTTGCAGATAAAGAAATAGAAGAGGAATATTTGATAACAATATTTTATCTAGGATAAACAATTTGGATGATGATAAATTTATTCTATTAATTTTTTCTTTCTTTTTTTTTTTCTTCACCACTTTCAACTAACAAGCCACATATATATATATATATACTACTATAACGACTCATAGATTTCTTAACAAAGACTCTTGAATTTTCTAACAACATTCATGCATCTACATATTCATGTTTGACTCCTCAAACAACTAAATGATCTTCTCAATTCCCAAGGTAATTCAATCAAGTTTATTTTCAACATTCTCCCTTAAACTTGATCCTCCAATCAAGTCAAGCTTGTCTCGCAATAAAGTAAACATGTTATGCATTAATGACTTGGTAAATATGTCAGCCACCTGATCTTGTGATTTCACGAACTCAAGCTACACTTCATTGTTCTTTACTTGCTCGCGGATAAAATGATATCGAGTATGAATATGTTTGCTCCTTTCATGAAACTATGAAATTTTGAAAGTGCAATAGCCAAGTTGTTTTCAACACAAAATTTTGGTCAGTTCTTCTTGTCCAAATTGAAGATCTTTGAGCATGTTTCTCAACCAAAGTGCATTCGTCACACCCGATGATACAACAACATATTCAGTTTCACAAGTTAAAAGAGTGACTATCGTCTACTTCTTTGAAGACCAAGTAAAGGCAGTATTGCTGATAAAGAAAGTGTAACCAGTTGTACTTCGATCATCAACATCTCTGGCCCAATCGGTATCAGTGTATGCAACAAGTTCAAAGTTGTTAGAACTTGAATAAAACAAACCAAGATCTGTTGTACCTTTGATGTACCGGAGAATCCTCTTTGCTACCAACAAGTGTGAAGATTTAGGATCTTCCATGTATCTGCTCACGAGCCCAACACCATAGAAAATATCGGAACTTATGCAAGTTAAGTAGCAAAGACTACCAACCAAACTTTTGAAATAAGTTGCATCAACTTTGCTTCCACCATCTTTCTTAGACAGCTTGACTCCATATTCAATAGGAGTACTTACATGATTACTATCCTTCCTATCAAACTTATCAAGAATTGTCTTTGCATATCCCTTCTAAGAGATAAAAATTCCATCATGGATTTGCTTCACCTCGGTGCCAAGATAATAATAAGACATGAGTCTAATGTCTGTCATCTCGAACTCACGAACCATGGAGCTTTTGAACTCCTCGAACATGTGTGGATTATTTCCTATAAATATTAAATCATCCACATACAAGCATAGAATAAGAATATCTCTAACTTCATTTACCTTAGTATATAATGCATGCTCATAAGGACATTTAGAAAAATTATGAGCTTGAAAGTATTCATCAATTCTGCTAATCAAAGCTGTTGGTGCTTGTTTCAAGCCATAAAGAGCTTTCTTCAACTTCAACACCTTTGATTCTTCTTCTTTCTTGATATAACCAAACGGTTGATCTACATAGACCTCCTCTTCAAGAACACCATTCAAAAATATCGACTACACATCAAGTTGATAGATTGGCCATTTGTTCTAAGCTGCTAAGGCAATAATCAGCCTTATAGCTTCAAGACGAGCTACTGAAGGGAATACCTCGTCATAGTCAATTTCAGCTTTCTGCTTGTAGCATTTGGCAACAAACCTCACCTTGTACCTCTCAACTTCTCCTTTTGCATTATTCTTCTCTTTGAGCACCCATTTGACTTCAATTGCTTTTTTTCCCTTCTGAAAGTATTGCAAGCTCCCATGTATCATTCTTCTCGATAGCCTTGATCTCTTCATCCATAGTTGAACTCCACTTTGGATCTTGAACCGCATCTTCAAAGTCTAAAGGCTCACAACCAATAAATAAGCTAAATAATGTTAAATCTGAAAGTACCCTAGAGGGGGTAAATAGGGTAATGCTAATTAATCTAATCTGATTACGATGCCAAATTAAAACTTATAAGTCAATATCCTAGCAATATGATATACAAAAAGATATGCAAGGATAAACAATGAGACAATAGGTGATATAAACAAAATCACAAGATGTAAAGAAAAATAGCGCGCCAAACAACAATCTCAAACACAAGATATGATCACGGAGTTCGATCAACCCTCGACCTACGTCTCTGCTCCTCACCTCGAGGAGATCTCCACTATCACTTAAGAACTACACAATAACGGTTTACAAAGTTCATCGATAACTTTTACAATGCACACGATGTTAATCATACAAGCTATACTTCTCTAAGTGTTGGACTACCCGTGTCAACTTCCTCAAATGTTTAGAATTACAACATGTCCCTAGGATTTACAACCAACCACTCCTCTGGGAATTAACCCCGATCTTTCCTAACCACTCCTCTAAGTGTCCTTGTGTATTACAACGTGTTTAAGAAATAAGTGCGGATAAAGGATTTTGTTCTCTAAACAGATGATAACGACATATTAATCTCTCTCAATGAAGCACACTCACAACCCAATTATACTAGATGTGAAATACTAAAGTTCAAGTGGGTGGGTGTGTGTAAACAATGAGTAATACGGAATTAAACTCAAATAAATCTAGCTTATATATGAGAATCAAAATATAAGATTAGCTAGAGAAAGAGTTTAGAAAACTTCTCCAAAACAAGGAGAGATAGAGATTTGACAATGAACGCTTCAAACACCGAAATCGATATCCTTCACTTTGTAAAAACCTTTTTTCTCATAAACAAACACACTTCTTTTTCTCAAAAATGTGCAGCCAAAATGGCTAAACTTCCTTGTAAAACTCTTATACTTCAAATATGTCTTGAAGGCTATTTATAGCCTCTCAAAAAGATCAAAACAAAAACTAGCTGTTACAGATGATCAGTCGACTGATAGGTATATCGGTCGACTGAGGATTCGACCGTTGGCTAATTCTAAGAAAAATAAAACGCAGTCAGTCGACTAAAAAATACTTGGTTGGTCGACTGAAAAAACTGTTCGGATGACTGACTTAATTAATCAGTCGACTAATCGACTGAAATAGCAGTTGCTGTAAAAACAACTTCTACCAAGTTGACTGACCAGAGAGAATTTTGGAAAAGCAAAACAACCTAACCGGTCGAGTGATATACTTGTTCGGTCGACCGTCCAGAGATCATATGTCAGACAAAACAGATACCTGAAATACTAAAAAGTTGATTTTCTAAATTTATTTTAAAATAGTAAAACAACTCCAAAAATAGTAAAAGTTGGGAAATGTTTATACATGTGAAAAAGAATGTGTTTGAAGAGAAATTTCTGAAATAGCACATCCCATTTGTAAAAACTCATTATTTTGCAAAACATAAGAAAACGTTAAATATGATTTCATAGATTAAAAGAATCGTCAAGAATACGAAATCACACATGATTCTGATAAAATTACAACTTATCCACAAAGGTATTCTAAAAATCCTTTAACAAGGCGAAACAAACAATGAAAGCGATAAATCAAAATGATGTGTGTGTGTATGGTTTGAGCTTTAAGTATAACACATAAAGTAAACACCTAAGCTATAAACACTATACCCAAGGTAAGAATCTTCATGAAGCTTGATCTTGGTAGCAGGGATGAAGCGCTATAATGAAACTTTGACTTGAATGCACAAATAACTTCATTCCAATTCCACCAACCTCTAATAGGATGTCATCGTTAAAGTGCAATATCATCCAACCTTTAATTAAAGATGTTTGTGAAGGATACCTAGCGAGAAAATGCAAATACTCGAAAACGATGTTAGGAATTGTTTGTTAATCATCAAAATCATATTAGATAATAGGCTCATAAATATAAGACCTAACAATCTCCCCCTTTTTGATGATGACAAACAATCTACATAATGAGTATAGAAACATGCATGAAAACGCAATTTAGAATATACAATTTTAAAATACCCATGCATGATACCAATAGTAAGTAAAAATGAGATACTCACAGAATACACACTTTTTCTCCCCCTTTGGCAACATCAAAATGGGGGCAACAATAAGAAAAAGAGAGCGAAAGAGTATAAAACAAATTGGGAAAGATCCCCCTATCAAATAACCTCAGAGCATATATCAAAAAATAATAAGACAGCTATATGTGAGCAAACATACACAAATATATAAAAATATACTAATCGCAACTCACATTCAAATGACCCAAGAGAACACACACACACACACACACACACACACACACACACACACACACATATATATATATATATATATATATATATATATATCATGAAAGGTGTTACAAAGGTCTCAATACAAAGATGCATCAGCAAGATACATAAAAACAGTCCAAGTAAAGCTAAAAACAACAATACAAATAAAACTCCAACAACAAAAAACGAGGAACCAAAGGCGTCATCCGAGAAATATTTATGAAAATCCATGAAACAAAATTATGAAAATCCTTGAATCCATGAAAGGCAAAACATAAATCATGAAAAGATATTTTCAAATGAAAGGTAATCATATACCAAGCTGAGAAACTTATGAAAATCATATACCAAGCTGAGAAACTAATGAAAATCATGAAACTCCTGTTAGATGTTGAATCAGTCGACTTATTAAGTAATCGGTCGACTAAAAATGTCATAAATTGATCGACTTAACGTATCAGACACCGGTTGACTAAATAGAAAAATCAATCGACTGATAGATACCGGTCGACTGTCCAGAGAGTTTCGTGAGACTATCTTGTTTTGATCAGTCGACTGGTGAACAGATAAGTCGACTAACCAGAGACTCATCCAAACACAGAGGATCATCAAAAAACAAATCCATGAATTTACAAAACCCAAGAAAAAAATCATAAAGCATAATCAATGGATGCACATGCCTAATTCACCTCTTATACGACAAAGGTTTCTTCGGAAAGAGGCTTGGTAAAGATGTCCGCCTAATTTGGATTTTGTATCACTATAAATGAGGGATACATCTTTCCTATCTACATGATCATGCAAAAAGTAATGTTGAACATCTATATGTTTGGTTTAAGAATGAAATACTAAAATTTTGAAATATTTATATCACTCGTATTATCACAAAAATTTTGGTATCATGAAAATATAAGTCAAAATCAACTAAATTTTGTTTCATCCATAATATAAGCTGGCGACAATATATTCCACTTCCATAGTGGATAAGGAGACATAATTTTGCTTCTTGGATGACCAAGAAATAAGTGAGTTTCCTAAGAATTGATAAGTGCCACTAGTACTCTTACGGTCTACCTTGCATCCGGCACAAAAAACCAATAAGATCAAAAGAAGTATGCTTCAGATAAAACAAACCAAGTTTAATTGTACCATTTATATACTTACAAATATGTTTAACAACAAAGTATTATCAAATTTTCCTTTTAAAAAGTATATTTTAGACAAGAAAACTAGAGGGTCGAGCATACCAAGCTCTTGGAGCTTCTTTCTAAACATAATTTGGAAGAAAAGGATCAATATGGCCGGGGGGTTTCTCAACATAAACCTCTTCATCTATAAAACTATTTAGAAGAATGCTTTTAACATCCATTTAAAATAGTTTAAAATTTTTAAAACTAGCAAATGCCAAAGACATACGAATTGACTCCACCCTTGCAACTTGGTGCAAAGGTTTCGTTATAAAGTATCCTTGGGCAACCAATATAGCTTTTCATCAAAAATAAATAAAAGTCATAATATGTAATGAAAAAACAAAATATATTTTCGAAAATAAGTTTGATCAATATATGTAATCAAAACCATCCAATCTAGCTTTTCATTAAAATTGATGTTTTGTTTTACATTTAGGTGAAATTTTGATGAATATGTATTTCCAAAAATAGGTTTTGCAAAAACGTTTTTCCTAAAAATAAACAAAAACAGAAATGCTAAAACTTATTATAAAATCAAACGGTTATTGGCACCCAAACAATTTTGATGCCGGAGAGTTTAAGGACATGACCCCTATTAATATAATCTAATGCCCTTTGGTAATGACCCCATTTGGGGGCATTTAGTGCACGGATCCGGTCATAGTAAGAATCACGCAAATGACCCATCCTATTGCAATAAGTGCAATGGAATGGGTGCACTTGTTTTTGTTGACCATTTAATTCTGCACGGAACATATTTGCAAATAAATGTGGTTTTTTAAAGAATTTTGCAAATTTAAAACTTTTCTCAAATCAAAATAAAACTTCGCCAAATGACCAAACCTACCACAAAATTCACATTTAAACACATCAACATGCTTAGGATGAGCAATGGGTACATGTGAGTGTGTGTGTGGTGAAGAAACTTGATGACATGCACAAGGAGCAATAATATCGGTATTAGTAGGTTTTTGCATCATAAATTTTTTTTACAATATGGCTGTAACAACCGTAATTAGAGGATTTATAAACTTTACTATACATGTGTGCATAGTGAACGGGTGGTTTGGAAGCAGTAGCACGTGACTTAGCATACAAGATCACAAGTTTCTTATAATTGTTAATGCATTTAATTATGGTTGAATATAAAGAAGATATACGGTTTTTCACATCATTCAACTTATTATTTAGCACAATAGCATTGGCAATAGAAGTAGAGCAAGCACGGACGTTCTTGAATGAAGTAAATTCATTTCTAATAGCTTCTACTTCTAACATTGCATCGTTCTTGTCATGAGATAAGCTAGCAATTTTTAAGGTCAAAGCATCATGATTCAATTTTAATTTATCAATATTTTCTTTACGAATGACATTCTCTTTAGCAATGATATCAAATTTTGATGCTAGCAAATCATGATCAGATTTTAAGTCTACATGCTTGCTTTTCAAAAACATGAAATTTTGATGCAATTTGTTGTAGGTATTTAATAATCTGTCATATGTACATGCAAGTTCATCTATAGATAGTTCACTTTCGGATTCAAACTCGCATACCTCACTAGGGCAATCGCCTAGTGTCCATGTACATGAAGATGCTCCAATGTTGTCAATAATCGCACTTGAAGTGGAATCCACCGGAATGCGTAGGATTTCCCCTAAGTTGTTGTGATGTGCCACTACATGTTTTCATAATGTATAAGCACAATCAAAAGAAGCAAGTTTGTTAGAAATAGATGGATCAAATGCTATAAGCAAAAGTTCTAACAATAGCTTGTTCATAATAAACATTTTCTTATCATCCTTACTCCACTTGGATTTCTCCAACATAGGCACAACATAGGCACAACATAAACACAATCACGTACTTCCCATAAATCAATATATTTATAATAAATAGTTTTAATCTAAAAGTCCATTGAGCGTCATGCTCTGATACCAAATGAAAGTACCCTATAGGGGGTGAATATCCATGGTGATTATGCAAGCAAGAAAAATCAAAAAACTAGATTAGCAAGATATAACAATGAGGATATTTGACTCTAGACGATTAAGTTAAAAATCAAGAGCACCATGCTCTGATACCAAATGAAAGTACCCTAGAGGGGGTGAATAGGGTAATGCTAATCTAATCCGAGTACGATGCCAAATTAAAACTTACAAGGAAATATCCTAGCAATGTGATATACAAAAAGATATGCAAGTATAAACAATGAGGCAATAGGCGATATAAACACAATCACAAGATGTAAAGAAAAATAGTGCGCCAAACAACAATCACAAATACAAGCTATGATCACGGAGTTCGGTCAACCCTCGACCTATGTCTCCGCTACTCACCTCTAGGAGATCTCCAGTACCACTCAAGAACTACACAATAATGGTTTCTAAAGTTCATCGATAACTTTTACAATGCACACGATGTCAATCACACAAGCTATACTTCTCTAAGTGTTGGACTACTCGTGTCAATTTCCTCAAGTGTTTGGAATTACAAACTCTCCCTAGGATTTACAACCAACCCACTCCTCTTGGAATTAACCCTGGTTTTTCCCAATCACTCCTCTAAGTGTCCTTGTGTATTACAACGTGTTTAAACAATAAGTACGGATAAAGGATTTTGTTCTCTAAACAGATGAGAGCAAAATATTAATCTCTCTCAATGAAGCACTCTCACAACCCAATTATACTAGATGTGAAATACTAAAGTTCAAGTAGGTGTGTGGTTTGTAAACAATGAGTAAAACAGAATTAAACTCAAATAAATCTAGCTTATATATGAGAATCAAAATATAAGACCAGCTAGAGAAAGAGTTTAGAAAACTTTTCCAAAATAATGAGAGATAGAGATTTGACGATGAATGCTTCAAACAGCGAAATCGAGATCCTTCACTTTGTAAAAACCTTTTTTCTCATAAACAAACACACTTCTCTTTCTCAAAAACATGCAACCAAAATTGCTAAACTTCCTTATAAAACTCTTATACTTCAAATAAGTCTTGAAGGTTATTCTTAGCCTCTCAAACAGATCAAAATAAAAACTACCCATTACAGACTGATATGTATATCGATCGACTGAGCATTCGACTATTGGCTAATTCTAGAAAAAAATAAAACATAGTCGGTCGACTGAAAAACACTTGGTCGGTTGACTGAAAACACTATTCGGTCGACTGACTTAAACAATCGGTCGACTGATCGACTGAAATAGCAGTTGCTGTAAAAATAGCTTCTACCAAGTCGACTGAGTTAAACAGTCGGTCGACTGACTAGAGAGAATTTTTGGAAAACAAATTAACCTGACCGGTTGACTGATATACTTGTTTGGTCGACCACCCAGAGATCATATGTTAAACATAACATATACCTAAAATACTAAAAAGTTTATTTTCTAATTCATTTTAAAATAGTATAGCAACTCCAAAAATAGTAAAGCTTGGGAGAATGTTTATACATGTGAAAATAAATGTGTTTGAAGAGGAGTTTCTAAAATAGCACTTTCCATCTGTGAAAACTCATTATTTTGCAAAACATACGAAAACATTAAATATGATTTCATAGATTAACAATATCATCAAGAATACGAAATCATTAAACACATGATTCTGATGAAATCATTCCAAACAGCTTATCCACAAAGATATTCTAAAAATCCTTTAACAAGGACAAACAAACAATGAAAGCGATAAATTGAAATAATGTGTGTGTGTGTGTGTGTGTGTGTGTGTGTTTGGTTTGAGCTTTAAGTATAACACATAAAGCAAACACCTAAGCTACAAACACTATACCCAAAGTAAGAATCTTCGTGAAGCTTGATCTTGGTAGCAGGGATGAAGCGCAATAATGTATCTTTGACTTGAATGTGTAAATGGCTTCATTCCAATTCCACCAACCACCAATAAGATGTTATCGTTAAAGTACAACACCATCCAACCTCCAACTAAGGATGTTTGTGAAGGATACCTAGTGAGCAAATGCAAATACTCAAAAATAATGTTAGGAATTATTTGTTAATCGTCAAAATCAGATTAGACAATAGGCTCATAAATATGAGACCTAAAAAAATCATCTTGATTTTCAATTACCTCATACAACTCCCTCGAACTCCTAAAATTTGGAGGTTGTGGGCTCGATGATGATGAACATGATGCTAAAAAAGTCATCAACTGGGGCGATTGAGGTGTGGTTGGTGATAATGTCGTTGGTGATGATAGGATGGATGTCGATGGAGCATGTGCTGGAGCATCTTTCCATATCTCAGTTTATTTATTAATAAAAGTAATCGTGCTGCTACAAATTTCTCCTTTGCTCCAGTCCTATGATTTCTCTCCATTGAATTAAACATCTCGTCTAATAATGAGCTTCTTATGGCACGGGTCATACATCTTGTAACCCTTAGTTCTTAAATCATAGCCGATGAATACATATAAAATACTCCTCTCATCGAGCTTATTCCTCTTTAGCTCTGGAACATGAGCATAGCCAATATTATTGAACACCTTTGAGTGGCTCGCATTTGGCACGTAACCGGTCCAAGCTTCTTGTGGAGTAATATTTTTGAGAATCTGACCTGGACACCGGTTGATGATATAGACGGTTCAAGAAACAGCTTCAACCCAAAAGGTTTTAGGCAATTTCTTACTACTGAACATGCTTCTTACCATGTTCAAAATAATGTGATTCTTCCTCTCAACAATGTTGTTTTGTGTGGAGTGTAAGGAGCAGTTAGAAAATGTCGAACTCCATGTTGTTCACAATATGCTTCAAACTCCTTTGAAGTGAATTTTCCACCTTGATTTGATCTAGTAGCTTTAAGATAAAAGTTGATTCTTCGACATCTGTACTTTTACAATCAATCTACCTTTTTGATCTCAAAGAAAAAGACTATGATCTTTTGTATGAAAATCATAACCCTTTTCTAAGAGTTGTCCCAAACTCAATATATTTCTTTTCTTAGTAATAAATTTTTCTTCTCCATTTTAGGTGAATAAGAATTTTACCTCGGTCTTTCACTGGAATTTTTGAGAAATCTCCAATAGTGACCTTTCCATTCATAGAGTCATCCAAATCGACGAACATACTTCTCTTACCACATATATGGTTGCTGGCACCAGTATCAAGATACCAAACATCCTCCTTATCACCATCTCCTCCGAATGCTAATTGAAGAATATTATAATAATCTCCTTTTTCAACATAATTCACCTTCTCTTCAACTTGATTGTAATAACAATCAGAAGAATAATGACCATATTTCTTGCATTTAAAACATTAAACTTTTATTTTCCATCGGTCTCTATTAGATCTACCACGTCCACGGTCTCTAAAAGATCTTTGATTTTGATCTCTTTATTCAAAATTGTGGTGACTTCCTATGCCATAGAAATCACGTCCTCGTCCTCAAAATCTGCCTCGAAATCTTCCATGGCCATGACCGCCATTACTTTCTTCTTTTGAATCTTTTCTGCCATCCTTCAAAGAAAACTTATTTTGAATAGCCTTCTCCACCGACTCATTTCTCTTGTTAAATCTTTTCTCATGGGAATTTAAGTAACCCAAGAGTTCATCAATCATCATCTTCTCCAAGTCTTTTGACTCTTTAAGGGCACAAACAATATAGTCAAACTTTTTAGGAAGTGATCGGAGAATTTTCTCCACCACACGAACATCTTTGATCTTCTCAACCATTTCTTCGAAGTTGATTCACTACGGCCAAGACTCTAGTGAAATAGTTAAAAACTAGTTCACTTTCTAAAGGCCGACTATGTACTCCACGAGATACATGAAGGCACCTGCGGAAATCATCCTGGGGCCCGAACCCTCGCATAGAAAGTCATCCGCCAGGAGTACTACTGGCCAACAATTCTACCCGAGTCAAGGCGACTCATTTCTCATTGCCAAAAGTGCTAGCTTTTCTCGTACATCCCTCAAGCAACGGTGACCAAGCTGACTTCCATCCTAAGCCTGATACCTTTCGTCCAGTAGGGGCTAGATCTACTAGGGCATCTCCCCCAAGCTTAGGATAGAGAAGATTTCTTAT
Source organism: Asparagus kiusianus (assembly GCA_022839385.1). Taxonomy (NCBI): domain Eukaryota; kingdom Viridiplantae; phylum Streptophyta; class Magnoliopsida; order Asparagales; family Asparagaceae; genus Asparagus; species Asparagus kiusianus. The sequence goes on along the minus strand of BQKN01061423.1, from coordinate 137,379 downwards.
TGTGGCGATTGACTACTTCAACAAATGGATCGAAGCCGAACCACTAACCAATATTGATGAGATTAATGTCATGAATTTTGTATGGAAATTCATTGTTTGCCATTTTGGTGTATCCAGCCCTTTATGACTGACAACGACACCCAATTCGATAGCAGTGGCTTCTGTAGTTTTTGCAAGGAATACAACATTCACCTTAAGTTCTCCTCCATCACCCACCCCAAATCCAATGCATCCTCCAAGCATTGAAAAAGAAGATGGACACTACGGTAGGGAACTGGGTTGAAGAGCTGCCTAGGATCCTCTGGTCGTACCACATAACCCACAAGAACTCAACCGGGGAGACTCCATTCAAGCTAGCATATGGCGCTGAGGTAGTCACTCCCATCGAAGATGGCATGCCGACCATTTGACTACAACACTTCGACGAGAACATGAACTTAGAAGGTCTTCGAGTCGGCCTCGACCTCCTCGATGAGACTCGAGAGAAAGTACATCAGACTCAAATCACCAATCAGCAATGAATCACCCACTACTATAATAGCAGAATCCAACCAAGGAGATTCAATGCTGGTGACCTCGTCCTCCGCAAAGCATCTTTCAACAAAGACACTCAGAGAGGCAAGCTAGAGCCTAACTGGGAAGACCCCTACATAGTCCTAGAAGAGCTTCAAATCTGCACCTATCGACTAAGGGCTCCAGATGGGAGAATTCTCCAGCATCCCTAGAAAATTAAGCACCTACGGCGTTGTTTTCAATAATTTTGTAAATTTTATTTCATATCAATGAAATTCTTATTGAAGCTAACTCAACTGCTATCTTGCATTTCCATAGTGCCCAATCTATGCAGGAACACAAAGGCCTTGGTGTCTTTTTAGGAATAAACCCAAGGCACTCACCATATGGTCGACTCCCACAATTGCCCCTCGACCATTATAGATATATTGAAGACTCAAATGTCTACATAAGTCCTGGGCACCCAATCTCAGGGTTGTCATATTACCTAATTGCCATCAGAGCGACCCTCCGTAGGTCGAAAGACCTAGTCGACTTCAACAAGTCCTAAGCACAGCCTTAGCGTTGTAAAAGACCTAGTCAACTTTAGTAAGTTCTAGGCATTAGACATCAGTTGAATTCAAGCCCTTGGTACTTTTTCAGGGATAAACCTAATGCACTCACCATATGGTCGACTCCCATAGTCACCTCTTGACCATCATGGCTATATTGAAGACCTAGGTGTCTACGTATGTCCTGGGCACCAAACCTCAGGATTGTCATATTACCTAATTACCATCACGGCAGCCCTCCGTAGGAAAAAGACCTAGTCGACTTCAGCAAGTCCTAGGCACATCCTTAGGGTTGTCATTCTATCTAAAAACCCTTGGTGTTATCCTAAATAAACCCAAGGCATGAAATCTAACTGCTCACTCGTCTTCGACAAAAGGATTTAGGCACTATAATTTGCCAAATCCTTGTCGGCAGAAGACCCGACCACTTAGCCAAAGTAAGGTGTAAAGAGAACCAATCATCTCGAACCCCTAACATACGGGTCGATATAATATGATTAATTCACTACAGCGCCAACACTCGGTTCTCTCAATCAGAGCAAAATTACAAGTTAGCAAGGTGAAGAAAAAATAAGGAATAAATAAAGTCGTACTCAAAGAATAAGAACAAAGTCGATTTTCATTCCAAAGTTCAAACTTCATTACAAGTTCTTTACAAAATATTTACAAAGAAAAAGAAAAATGCAAGCCCTCAACTCTCTCGTCTAGGGGCGGTAGTCTCTTCCGGGGCAGCAGCCCCGACAGGGGCAGCAAGCTCGGCTGGGGCGGTAGTCTCGGTAGGGGTCTCGGCGGCATCACCAGAAGGAGTAGGAGGGTCCTCGTTGAGTTTGTCCCCTGATTCGTCACTCCCATCACTCACGGCCAAATCTAACCCCCCCCCTGCTTACCTCGATCTTCCGTAGGAGATCAAGGCAACAGGAGACGTGAGAAGGATAAAGGCGGTCAGAAGGAGGGTGAGAGCCAAGAGGAAGCAGCGAGACTACATGGTCGACACCAACTTTGCAAAGCCAATGCCACCTCAGTTTTACCCATGGGGCCATAGCGCTAGTCCTCGACTACCTTCTTCCTATACTATTCCGAGTTGAGATGAGCAAGCCGACCCTCTAGGTCCTTGGCGAGTGTCGTGGATGCTTGGTAAGCCAACCGCTCTTACTCGAGGTCTAGCCTCAGCTGCTTAACCGAGAGATGACTCGAACGAGCATACTCCTCGGCCACCAACTTAAGGCGCCTCTCAAATTTGAGTTCTCCAGTCAAAGTCATCAGCCGACCGTCTCGCTCGGAAAGACCTTGCTGAAGATGGCCGGCTTCTTCCTTTAACCGGGCCACCTCGCTCTTGAGTTTAGCAATTGAAGCCACTTTTTTATCACTATAAGATCGAACACCATGGAGGACCTTCTCCCTAGCATCCACCTCTTGGTGCCAGCAGGCTTCGATGCTATTCAGTTCGGCCTCCAAGGCACCAACTCTCTTTTTCACCCCTTCCTTGGCTGACTTCTCTCTCGCCAGCTTCGCCTACCACCCTTGCGGATCATCGTGCATATGTCAGAGCCACACGTACAACTTCTTCTCTAGTAGAGACCCCCTGAATCAAGTGAGCCATGAGAGCTAGATGAAAGCCAAAGCTTGGCATCCTCTTCAAGAAGCCCTCATCCTTCGAGAGGGAGAACTTTTGCACTATAGTAATTAGGGCCGTTAAAGACCCCAAAATCGAAGTCTCCCTATTGAGAAATGCTGGCGAGAGGAACTTGTCGCTATCAAGGAGTTCCCTTCTAGGCGAACAAGGGCCCAGCAACACTCCCGCCAGCATCGCCTATGCCTCTTCCTAAGATCGGGGGTCGACATCAGAGATCCAGTGGGGGAAAGGCCAGAAGCCTTTCTGCTCCTCAGCGGCCTCTCTCACCGTAGACTCTGGGAGGGTGTTACACGCTCTTCAGCACCCTCAGTCAACCAAACCAGCTCCTTACCTAACCTATGGGTCGACTCGAGCCTAGGAGTTAGCTCGATGGTCTCTTTAGCAGAGGCACCGTCGTCTGCAGCTTCTACCACTTGGGCCGCCTCCTCTAGCTCTGAGTGAGAGGTCTCGTCGAGGATGATGACTCCAGGCTGTGGCCACTCCTCGGTCGAATGTTGTTGCTGCTGTGACTCCTCAACTGACCCAGCCTGAGCTTATCTTGATGGCCCGCTGGGGCCTCGACCTTTCTTGGCCGCCAGCTTCTTGGTCCTCATTTTCCGCCCCAACAGTCAGGTGGCGATTTTGGTCACATGCAATTTTAGCCCAGCCATCTCATGAGGGGAAAGATTCCCCCTTAGCCTTTTTTGGGGCCTCATGTAGGAGCCCAACTCTTCGCCCCTTGCCTTCCCCTACTGGGTTCCTTTGATGGGGAGGGCCAACATCCTTACCCTAAACTTATCAACGTCAGTGGGCAGGGATGTAGAGACATGCACCACCCGAAGTGATGCCAAGTCAAAAAGGTTGACCCACTCCCGAGACTCGGCATAGGAGCTGATCTTCTCGAGTTGCCACCTCTTGTCGGGTTTGAGAAGACATGACCTCAAAGCATCCATGTTTATCTCCGGCCAGTTAGAGCAGGCGAGCACACCGTCGGCTCCGAACACCTATAGGAAGTGCTCCTTCCAATCCATGTTGGACTCTGGAGCATCCGTCACAAACTTAAAATCTCCTCTATAATGAAAGAAATAGTGGGGATCCTTCTTCGTCGACTTGACACCGACCAAATGCTCGAACCGTAGAGTCGGCACGATATCGACACGGTGGCAAATGACCACAAAACCCACCAACACCGCGATGGCATTGGTGATGAATTGGAAGGGGGAACCCCATAGTTATGCATGCATCCCTTATAAAGGGGTTGAATGGTAATCGTAGCCCATATTCTATAGGGGGCTAAGTATAGCGGTACCCTGCTACTGCCATGGTGGTACACCGCTTCATTTCTCGCCAGCACCACCAAAGTGAACGAATTTGGGATGTTGTAGAGCTTGTAGTATTATTCGAGCTCTGCAACATAGACCTTGGAATGGATTAGCTTGAGGAGAGCGATCTTCTCCTCATTGCGGCCAACAGCAGAGATCTGAGAAGCCATAGGAATGATCTGATCGCAAGAACTTAAGAGAATTTAGAGAAGTAGAGCGTTGGAAAATTTTTTGAGCAGATATCTATAAAGAGTTCTTCTCTCCCCTCATTGGGCTATTTATATCATTCAAGGGACACGTGGAATTAATCGGACGGTTGCCTCATTTTGAAATGAACGGGCGAGATTCATCTCAAAATCTCAAACGTCTATCACGAGATTCGAAGGGCCACTCCCTTTTTAATCCACGTCTGTTCGTTCAAAAATTGAAGCGTCATTTTTAATTTCTAACAACTGACAAAGCATCACATCGTTTCAAATAATAACATTTCACCTGCCCAATAAAGGCTTCTAGAAATTACCTAAACGACATTTATTAAATGAGCAGTCGACCATGTCCTAGTCGACCCTCGACAGCCGGCAGTTGACTTCAAGAGAATTGCTCAGGCACTCGACTCAAAAAGTTCAAACACCAACTAGTAAGCGGTCGACTCAATTAGTTCTATTAGTTCTATACTTAGACTAAAAACTAAAGCATCTGGTGATTACTCGAGTTTAAGATATGTCTTCTTTAACAAGATCAATAGTGTACAACCAAGTAAAAGCAATTTGAAGATCAAAAGTGTTTTTTCATTTATTTGATGAGATATATTTACAAGTTACAAAGTATACAATATATACAACAAAAATAGAATGATGAGAGATTCCTAAGAGGCCTAAGAGAAGTCCATCCTCGCTCCAGGAGTCAACGGCAGGGACCTGCTAGAAGTAGTCAGCGAAGAAGTCAAGCAGTCTCCTCCTTCATCCGACTCTCCCTCTTCCTAGTCGAGATCAACCCCCCCCCCCCCCCCAAGCACTTCCACCTCCTTCAACTCATCCACGAAGTTGGCAACAGGAGGAGGATAGTGAAAGTAATTGAGCGGGCTCTTCATCTCGACTGGGAGTTGTGTTGATAGGTAATCATACCCGGCTTTACAAGCTATCACCACCTTAGTTTTTCCATTCAAGCTTTGGTGATATTCTTTGATAATCTCCTGGCGATAGAATTCAGACTTAAGCTGAGCAACCTCTTCTTGAAGCTTGACGAGCGTTGCATGCTCCTCGCCCAGTCGACTCCTCGCATGCACCGCCGCATATTTCTCTATGTTGGCCCTCACCTCAGCACGATCACTCTCTCGAAGGGCTTCCACTATTCTTTCAGCCTTCCTTTGGCTCTCCTCCAGCTCCTGCCTAAGCTTGTCAACCTCGGGAGCACTTGGGGTTGATGCCTTAGTAGCCTGCTTTGAGCCGACTCCTCTCTCGACCCTCAAGGAAGTAATCTCCCTAAGGATCTTGTGACATTCAGTCCAGATCCACTCCATCTGACCATATAACTCATGCTCCAATAGAGCACCTCAAAGGAAGTAGCTACGAAGGGTGTGATGGGGGCTAATGTTAGGAACCCCCTCGAGGTACTTCTCATCTTGAGGAAGAAGAAATTGGTCAACCGCCCTTGACTTGACCTGACGAGACCCTAGGACGGTCCCCCGAGCGTCAAGATAGCGTTCAGCCTTGAAGCAAAACTCTAGCTTAGACTCTTGTCATGTCGAGCATCAACCTCGGTGAGTCCGATGAGGTATTTCCTCATTGCATCCTATTTCTCCTCCCCGATGTCGGCAATCCTATGAGGAAAAGGGTATTCCAGCCCAATAGAAGGCTTTTTCTCCACCTCCTGAACTGGTTCCTTCACTCGTCGAGTTGACTCGCGGAGGCGACCAGATGATGCTCCTCTAACAGGTGCTCCTACCTCGGCTCTCTCCCTTTGAGAAGCCTCAGCTGGTTCTCTAGGGGATGACCCAACCTTTGACTCGTCTAAGTGGATGATATCATCCTTGACCATTTCAGCTGCCTCTTGAGGTACTCTTTACACATTCCTCCTCCTCCGTCTATGGATGAGAGAGAAAACAACGTCCTCCTCGGCTACCTCTGCTTCCATGGGAGGAACATCTCGGCGAAGATGATTGGCTGGCGTAGCAAACGACTCCTTGTATAGATCAGCCAAAGGAGCCGTAGGCACCACTGTCACCTCCCTTGACCCTACAATGAGAGTCGAGACTCTATCATAATCTTGGTTGGTGAAAGACACGATCGACACCCTAGCAACTCGTAGAACTGACCTGTCGAGCAAATCTTCGAATCACCTAAAGCCAACATACGCCTTAATTTGATCAAGCTCAATCTTCTCAGTAGCAGATAGCTGGCCCATGAGAGCATCCCTCCTTATTTCGGGCCAGTCAGCACAACCCAACTCTAAGCCGTCCCCTATGACCCAGATGAATTTTTCCTTCCAGTCCTTATGTGAATCTGGAAGGCTGGTGATTAGCCTAAACTTCCTCGTCATCTAGAAGTAGTAGTGGGGCTCATTCTGGTTTACCTTCACGGCCACCAATCGCCCCAGAACAACCAATGAGGGTTTTATCCCTAGCTAGTGGTAGATCACCATGTATCCCACGAGGATGGTGGTGGTGTTCGGCTTTATTTGCATTGACGATACCCCTAACACCTCAAATACCTTCTTGAGAAAGGGGTACAGGGGTAACCGTAAGCCACATTCCAAATGCCTCACATAGAGTGGATTCTGCTCTGGTCCATGGTCAAAAATTACCTTTGACACCGTCGGAGCCAGCAGATCGTATCCCTCAGGGATGTTGAACCTCTTAGGAAGTGTCTTCTTCTGTGGCAAGGTCACTTTGGAGCGAACATTCTCTAGGAGGGTTCATTGATAAATGGTTCCAAAGCCATTGAAGATTAAGGAGTGGATCGTCGGAAGAAATAAGCGAAAAAAATCAATAGTTCTCTAGGAGGGATTTATTTTTAGAATTCGAAGCACCCTCAGAGATCGAGGCAAGGCCCACTTACATCCAGTACTCCGCAATCTGTCGAAAAAGTGGAGCTGCAGCAGTAAAGCGGATGTGTGGTGACGTCAGCCACGTCTCTTTTGAAATGACTTTTCATATCTTATTCAAAGCACCCACATCTGTCCAAAACATATTTTTGAAATGACTTTTCATATTTTATTGACCCGGCCATAGCCGACTCCAAGTGAAAGGGGTCAACTATTATGGTGTTCCAATTTTCGTCAAAATACAGCTCAATACGAAGTAGCTGACAAGTGTACTTCTACACGCTATGCCCCAATCAACTTGGCGGCTAGAGACAATTAGGGATGACAACTCAGCCGACCTAACGAGACTTCATACCTCAATGTCGACATAAGCAATAGTGCATGTCGACACGAAAGGCGGTGCATGTCACCCCCCTTCTAATGAAGACAACTCGCCATGAGTCCACTCGACCACTTGCCAGAAACCTTACAAAGTCAACTCGAAAGGCGTTACTTCTCAACGAAACTAAAGGACTTTTTTCATCTCGAGCCTTTCCCTCTATGACAACATGTCAACATCGCATTTACTGTTTGGCAGGTACCATCATGGCTCTAGCCTAGATAGTCTTCATGACCCATCGAACCACATGGTCCCTACCATACCACCAGTCTCTTCCCATTTAGTGCCGAAGCGACCTTCCCTCCACTCGCTGACTGACACTTGTAAAGCAAGTGCCGACGTGGCCACTAGCTCATACTTCGTCACCGCCTCTCTGCTCTCAGCCAAAGTGACCAATTTACCCTTACCACCTTAGTATAAATGTATTATTTCAACTTGGGCGAGGACCGAATTCTAGAATATTGATTTCCAAATCTAATCCTTAAGCCATCACACTATACACAAGAACTCTTAGTTCTTGTTCACCCTCACTCAAGTTCATTAGCTAACTTGATCGTCGAAGGTACAATGGGGGAACCAAACACCACCTCTTTATGAAGTTTTACTTGTGCAGATTATTCAGATACCCCAATTCAAGAACTAAAGTCAAGGAAGAAAGCAGCCCCTTCATCAATCCTCAACAAATTCATCCAAACACGGATATAACTGACTGTGTGATCACTAAGACATCAACAACTCAAAAATATCACTTGTAATTTCCATCTGTTCAAAAAGCAATATAAAACTTTTTCCATGCGTATTTCATTACAATAGGACATTCGTGAATCTAAAACAAATAAATAACATTTTATCAAATAGAAACTATTCAACAAATGCATTTGAATAGTACATTTAAAATATATTTGATGACATGTTTTTAATAATTTCTTATGCTAAACAATCTTTATCTTGTAAAAGAAAAATAGTTATCACAATTCAAATTCATTTAATAATTGCTATAACTAAACAAAAATAACATGTCTAGTCTAACAATTTCTCTATCCAAAAACAAAACTATTACTTAAATAATATATAATAGATTAAAATAACTAATGAGAAGAAATATACCCACTTTTAGAAATATTCAACTCTTTTGGGGAACCGTACTCTAAAAACATATTCCTCGATCAAACCTATAAGCATACGAGCATATAATTTCTAATACTAAAGATTCTATCCATACACTATTTTGGGTACGAAACTAATGTTTTTTTAGTTCTGAGGGTCTTTGCAAAAAAATGTATATGTTCTTTGTTTTAGAACAAGGCTGGACCTCAAAGAAAACTTCATATAACTAAGGGTTTATACGAAAAATTCTATTTCATCTTCTTCATCATATATTCCTTCTTTTTTCTTTTTTCTTTTTTCTTTTATTTTTTATTTTTATTTTATTTGCTCCCAAAATCCATTGAACTTGAATTTTGTTTGGTGGCTAGAGCGAGCACCACTGGCGACTATTCGATTCAAGAAATGGCCAGAGATCACCGGACATCATCGGAGATGATGCCGGTGGCTAGAAAATGTATTTCTTTTTTCCCTAAAAAATCTACATAAATCTAAAACTGGAAAATTTTGACTTATATTAAATTGAAGCTTCTTCCTTCTCTTCCTTTCATTCTCTCTAACCCAACGTTTCTTTCTTCTTTTCCTTTGTGTGAATGGAGCTATACTCAATTGCTAGTTTATAAAAATTTTTTATGTCCTTTTGCATTCCATAACTCTAATTAACTTTTATTCATAATTAAGAATATTGAATGACCTAATTGAAACTCTTAACTTATTGCATCAGATAGAAAACTATTGATTTTATTTATTTAAAAGAAAACTAGTTCTCTTCTAACATGTATAGATAGTTTCCCTAACTTCTTGCACCAAGGAGTAAAACATGCTTGTTTGAGAACATATGTCAGCTAATATTTTAGAATCTAATATTCAACTGCCATAAGAAGTGTTGTTCTTGAAAACCATCAACACCTTAACATTGCATCCTTTGAAATAGCCTATGTTATATTGTTGATTTCCTATAATACCCAATGCATATGAAGTTTAGGCCACTCGATCTCCCATTCTTTGCCTCGTTAACCAATTTTACCATTCAAAGTAGTCTTTATTCATGTGATCCTTCCCTCAGCAAAAGAAACACCGCTTAGCCCATGAACTTATCATGTTTGAAAATCTATTCCCTCACACATCTACTTCCAACACATTGCTAAAATAGACTCACCACCAACATCTTGTCGACGCTAAAAATCATCAAAGAGCAGCGCCACTTTGACCTCGTCTATGGTGATGTCATATTGCCAATGGTTAGCAATGTTTTAAATATTGGTAACTTGTTGGAAGAGAACTCAGTAATAATACTTCTTTGTCATTGCCTTCAATCTTTGACCCTGTCAACCTCGTCATAACTAACTTGGGCACTATTCTATTAAAGTTGCTGAAATGCTTCAACATTATCGCACCTTCCTTCATCTATAGTCCATATAACTACTGCTTTCAGTACAAGTTAATGGACGCATTCTTGGCCATGTACAACTCTTTGAGTTTCTTCCACATGCCGATTATTTAGTTTCCTCGACATTACATGGTTGTTCACCCAATACTAAAGAGAGGAGAATCATACTCTGTGATTGCCAATCTAATTTTAACAACTTGTCCCTTGCCATCTTTTCTAGCTTTTTATCTGCTCTTAGAAAGGCTTGATCTAGGTCATGTTGAATCAGAACCACCTCCAACCTTTTTTACAAAAGTCCTAAATCCCTCTTATCATCAAACTTCTCAATCTTGGTCTTTATTACCGAAGAACTTTCTGACTCTAATGCTCAAAGACTAAACATTTTTCAAAGATATGTTTCATCTAATCAAAATCTAGCTCTAATACCAACTATTGATATTACCTAACCCTCTGATACTAATTGTTTGCAAATGTCACCTGCAACTTGACACCGCTTGGCCACCAAATGTCAATCGAAGTAAAAGTGTAGCCTGCAAAAGCATAACCAAAATACATGACTAGATCTCCTTCTTTTTTATAGACCAAAAGGTAACTAGCAATGCAAAAACTCTGGAAAACTACTAGTTTGAACAATAGAATAAATGCAAGCAACCACAGAAATTAGATCAAGAGATAAAGACACGAGATTTATATAGTTTGGCAATTGACTATGTCCATGGGAAGAGATTTGATCTTCTTTTATTCTAGAGCTTACAAAGATGCAATCTTATCATCGTTAAAGATTCCACAAGAAACCCTCTTTCCAATCTCACCAGGATCCCTCAAAACTCTAGAGTTCTCTCATTAATTCTCTCTACCTCTCTTTAAGTCTTTTTGACTTTCTTATATCTTGATTAATTTAATGAACATCTTAAGGGGCATTTAAAAAGTTTTTCCCTCTTTTTAATTCACATAGGACTCCATCTTTGACTTAGATTTTAATTATAATTCTCTTCCAATTAGAATTTAGTTCTAATTATAATTGGTTCTTTCTAATTAAATTCAATCCCCAAGTCAAACTAGAATTTCCTAAAATACAAGTCTACTTCCTAACAAACCAAAACACTAACTATCTGATCATATAACCTGTTATGTATAGATTTACCTTCCACTCAATTGATTAGAAGGTCCCAAACAATACAGTCCCATGCAAAAATTGTTGACACACAATATTCGAGAAAAATAAATTTATTTCTCCCAAACTCTTAGGAGAATGCATCGGGTCTACGTTTAGAAATATTTATTGTTAGTAAAGGAGCCATTCCGTAAGGATAATGCTAAGTTACATCTCAAAAAAATGATGTTGCCAAAGTAAAAAATTAGGCATATTACAAAATGCTCCCATTATTTCATTCTCAATCTAGAATGCCTCAAACCCTTTGGACAAATTATGTGGGTACTACAATCTATCTTGTTTTCTTACCAAAAGAAGAAGTGGATAAACTTATCATTTTATTCATCTTTCAAAAAAAAAAAAAATTATAGAGCTTTGATTCTCGGGGTCTTATGTGGTGATAGAGACAATTATGCCTCCGTTGACCACATGAACAAAGCTTCGAAGTTGTTTGTTGACACTAAATTTGATTTGAAGAGAGCGCTATGTTGAAGAACTCAAATTTGTCACAAAGGGACCACCTTAAAATGACGAGCTAAATTTTAATAAAGCACTATAGTTTCTCTTGGAGGGATTACCTCCCCGAAAAGGAGTGTAATAACTCATAAGGAGAAGGAGGAGGAGTAAGTGTTTAACAACAAGTTTTGCAAAATGAAGCGAGTTATAAAACCACTAAAGTGTTAAACACCAAGCTTTGTGAACAAAGTAGGTTATAACACCAATGAAAGCCAAGAGAATGACAAAACAACCCAAAAAGGGCTAAGCTCGAAGCGGAGCAAAAGGTCAACCCCAAGCTAGGGGAAATACCCTAAAAATTACCCAATAAAAGAGAGGAGGAGCTCTCTCCTTCTTGATCCAATAGGAGATTTGAGACCCCTTGGAATGGCGGGGTAGGGCCTCTATTTATAGGCCGTTGAGGCTTCGTAGAGCCACTCATTTTGAGGGTTATGTGGCCTCTTGTGAGTCATTTCTTTTGGGAATGATGTGGCCCTCTTACAAGCCATATCTTTTAAGGGTGATGTGAACCTCATGTAAGCTACATATTTTGGAGGAATTTCAGTTAACTCATGTGGGCCTTGAGTTGTCTACTGGTCATCTTAGATGACCCTTTTACACTCGGTGGGACCTTATGGCTCTGTATTTTTATATGATAAAATCTATATTTATTGCAAAGCTATTGAACGTCGCATATAACGGCACCATACCAGTTTTTGATAAAAGTAGTGCATGTACATGCCTTTACTGGCACGGGGGTTAACAAAATCAACAAGGGACACAACTATGCTAGTGTGCATTAAATGCAACAAGCACTTCTAGCAGCTTTATTAATCTCACAATGAAGTGTGGATTAACAAAGTCAAAGGGTAATGCAACACTGTTAGAATGCATTTAATATAGTATGGGCGGATATCAGCTTTATTAGCTCTACGACTGATTGGGGGTAAATCCAGCTTATTGATACAGGTAACCATGCTTGAGCTAATCTACTATGTTTAATGTTATAGATTTGTGCTCAGTCATCAATGTGGCCTTTAACATAGGGTCACCATCAGTATGATATGTCCCTCTAATTAGCTCTGCGACGATTGTGGAGTCATTCTTTGGTGCAGATTTAATCCCCTTTGCATAGCTGAAATTAAAGCGATTAGTTGCACGGCCTTAGTCCAACTTGAGTGAGACTAATGCTGATTTTACGTCTATTTTGACTTTGAATACAGGGTTGCCTGTCCTTAGTCAATTTGTGGGCTTTTATAATATGCACAAAGTCCTTTGATTATATTGAAATGACCAATTTGTTCTTATTGAGGCACATGATGTTGGTCTACTTTGATGGATTGTATTCTTGATCTCCTACATACCTAAACAACATGGAAAAAGGTTTAATATACTTTAGAGAAAATCCATCATGCATGACTAACAACAAATAAAATTTCTCTGTTGATCAGAAGATAGATCACGCAGAAGAGATCCGAGATCTCAAACCCTCTATTAGACATGAAAGAAATCAATCACTGGGATCTATTTCTATCTAACATGAAGGCTTTCAAGGCTATATTAAAATTTCAGGAAACCTTATGAACCTAGCTTATCTCCCAATGAAGATTCCTTACAAAATCTCTTAGTATGATAGAATAATGTCAACAGCTTCCATGCTCCAAAAAATAGATTTTAGATTCCAATAGCAATTTTCGTAACTATGGACCATAACGGTTACTCTAAATCCCTTTAGAAATGATGAAAAAGGCCCCAAATCATGGGTTATTGCTTTTAAAATCGTGAATTTTGACAAGATAGCCACAACAACATGTCATGTCATTTGTCCTCTAAAATTGTTCAATTTTCTGGTCTTCCTAACACTTTTCATTATGAAACAAAAATAGAATTTCCAAAACAAACATCCAGGACCATCGAAAACACATTGTCATTAAGTGCCTAACTGCATCACCTAAGGTGGTATCAAAATTTTGCAGAACCTTTAGAAATAAGAAGGAATTACCATTATTATATTGGTTTAAAAATAAGAATCATCTGCTAAGAGACAAATTAAGCACTTAATGTTGGATTTATATCCAATGATTGGACAATATATTAAATAAATGTGTATTGTATTCTATCAATTAAGGTTACCCCCATTAAAGCGATCTAATTTAATGTTTGGGCTTTTAATGCATAATTATAGTATAAGCCTCCTCTGTGTAAAGACCAAAGTATAATTGTTAATTCTAGATGGACTAAATTGATAATTATGAATAACTAGATTTAGTTATAAATATTGTTGTGGTTCCCCAAAACTCTATATACAATCTATTTCTGAATACCCATCTTTAGAAATATTAGGGTTTCTCAAAAGAAGATATATATGTATAAGATTTGGAAGATCTACATCTCTAAAAACTCAAGAATCACATCCTACTCCATGGATTCAGATATGGTTCTACATCTTCTTAGTTATCTCAATAGTTTAACATGAATAATCTAGGGATTGATTAGGGTTTTATCTATTAAAACAAAAGTTTTTTTTGATCTAACAATTGGTATCAGAGCTTTTGTTCATGTTAATCTATTGAGAATCAATTTTAATTTTTGATGTAATTCTCTTTATATTCTCAAATCTAAAAATCCTTCCTTATGAATTGTTTAATTTGAGAATAAAATTTGGTAGTTCTTCCTCTCATATATTCTGCATGATTTTTATCATAATTTTGAAATTTTATAAATCTGATTTTGAAGAATTCATGTTTGATTGAAAACTAGGGTTTGTTCATCATGTTATGAATATGCATAACTTTTTTTAAAACTTTAGATATTTTATTTGTTACAGTCCCGCTACAATGTCGACGGAAAAGAAAAACATTTTGCTAAAGTGCCCCCTTAGTCCGGCGAACAAATTTTCACTATAGTAGTTTTTTGTCATTATCGCTATAATATCACCGAAAATAATTTCTACAGTGTTTCTAACGCAAACCGCTACAATGTCTGAAAAAAGTTTTTGCATTGGGCCACTGATAACTAGCCCATTTAGAAAAATACGAAGGATATCACGCAAGCTAGCAATGAAACACCCAGGCCCATTGTAGCATTGGGCTTTTGTTATGTGGTTTCTTTTTAATTGATTGTATTAGGCCCACCTGCAATGCTAGGCTCACTTTTGGATTTTTCATTGTTATTATTTTTTTATTTTTTTATATAATGGCCCAATTGCATATATAATGTCTTCCAAACTTTAAAAATATCTATATACATTTTGTTTGGAATTAGTTTTTCATTTATTTTATTGGGTTCAAAATATTGGCATTAAAGTTTATTAAGATATGTGATGTACTAAAAAAATTGATTGAAACAACATGTTACCAAAGTAGCCTCACTTGTGTAGATCAATTTATTTTAAACATCAACATGGTAGTGTATGTATGGTTCATGCAAATATTAATCAGCCAAAGGAAGGTTAATATTTTCATAAATCATATGCATATTTTCATAAATCATATGCATACCTAAGGTGATAAATATGAACAATTATTCTGTTTTACATGTGAATAATAAATCGATCCAAAGATAATTATATTGTTTGACATGTCTTATTGTCAGTATTTGATCACTATACCAAGAGTACCATTTACAAATTAATATTTCTATTCAAAGACAAAAATATTAATGTTGTGTTAGATATCTTGAGATGGGTATTGCCAATTTTAAATTCATAAATTTTAATTTGGTTTCTTATGTGAGCTTATTTATTTTCTTATGTTGTTCTTTGATTCAGGTGTTAATTCCGCTTCAAACATCACTATCAACTTTAAGTCTATCCTATGCTAAATGATACAACCTTCAAGTCATGGCAAAAGAACATTACGATAGTTCTCGAAGTCATGGATATTGACCTTGCATTAAGGCTTCCTTCTCCTGCACCTCTTATAAACAAAAGTTTCATTTATCAGAAAAAGGACATGGAGAGGCCGGAGAAGTCAAATCATATGTGTATGATAATCATGAAGAGGGCCATTCCAAAAGTATTCACGAGCACCATGTCTGAGAAGATAACTACTGCCAAAGAGCTCCTTGAGGACATTAAGAAAAGGTTTGCTAAGAATGAAAAGGCCAAAACCAGTACACTTTTGACAAATCTTATCTCAATGAGATACAAAGGGAAAGGGAATATTAGAGAGTACATCATGGAGATATCTCATACTATTTCAAAGTTGAAAGCACTTAAGCTTGAACTCTTTGAGGACTTGCTTGTGCATTTAGTTCTTGTATCTCTTCCCACACAATTCAATCAATTCAAATTGAGCTACAATTACCAAAAGAAGACTTGTTCTCTTAATGAGCTTATTTCACATTATGTGCAAGAAGAGGAAAGGTTGAAGCAAGAAAAGACAGAAAATGCTCATTTGGCTAGTACTTTCAAGAACAAAGAGAAGAAACGAATAAAAAAAATAAGGAAGCTACAGAAGCTCAACCGCAAAATAAACAACACAAGACAAATAATGGAAATGGTTGTTTCTTCTTTGGAGTTATGAGACATAAGAAGAAAAACTGTATCAACTATCACGCATGGCATGCAAAGAAACATACACTTTTCAATTTTGTTTGTTCTGAGGTTAATTTATCTTCGGTGCCTAGACACACGTGGTAGTTAGATTCTGATGCTACAACTAACATCAGTGTGTCTATGCAAGGTTTCCTGAGCTGCTGAAAGCCAAGTGATGGTGAAAGATATCTATATGGGTGATAGAAAGAAGGTTGAAGTTGAGACAATTAGGACATTTAACTTATTCTTAAAGTCCGGTTATTATTTAGATTTGAAAGAGACTTACGTAGTACCGTCATTTAGACAAAATTTGATTTATATTCCTATATTGGACAAATTTGGTTATTTTTGTTCTTTTGAAAATGGTAAATTTAGTCTTTTTCAGAAATCAAATTTGGTTGGTATCGGTTCTTTATCTTATGTTGATAACCTTTATTTGCTTTATATGGTTGCTTCATATCATGAAACCTTGCAATTAAGCACTCTAGGTGTAAAGAAAAAAATAAAGCAATGAGAATTCTGCTACATTACGAAACAAGAAATTAGGTCACATCCCAAAAGGAGAATCGAGAACTTGTATCAGATGGGATTCTAGATCCCCTTGATTTTACAAACTTTAAAATATGTACTAATTGCATAAAGTGGAAACAAATAAATATAAGGAGATTTGGTGCTAACAGGGCTATAGACGTCTTAGAACTGATACATATAGATATTTGTGGGTCATTCCCTATAGTTTCTTGGAATGGTCAATAATATTTTATCACGTTCATAGACGATTTTTTGCATTATGGCTACCTTTATTTTATACATGAAAAGTCCCAATCACTGGACATGTTCAAAGCTTACAAAGCTAAAATTGTGAACCAACTCAACTAAAGTATCACAAGCATCAGATCTGATCGTAGTGATGAGTATTACAACATATGTGACGGTTCAGGTAAACAACGTCTAGGATCATTTGCTAAATTCCTAGAGGAGTGCAGTATCGTCCCACAGTACATCATGCCTAGTTCTCCTACCATGAATGGTGTTGTTGAAAGATAAAACAAAATGCTCAAGGACATGGTAAGGAGTATGATTAATTATTCCAACTTAACAGAATTTCTCTGAACGAAGCATTAAGGACTGCAACTTACATACTCAATAGAGTACCCACAAAAGCGACTACCAAAACCCTTATGAACTTTGGACGAGCAAAAAGCCTAGTCTGAAGCATTTGCACATTTGGGGATGTCCAGCTAAGGCTAGGTCTTATAGGCCACATGAAAAGAAACTGGACTCTAGGACAGCAGCTACTTTGTCGGTTGCTCTGAGAGATCCAAGGGTTACAAATTTTATGATCCCACTTTCAAGTTAATGTTTGAGACGAAAAACGCCCGGTTCTTTAAGGATGTTAAGTTTGCGGGGGGAGATAAGGTTAAGGACTTTGTCTTTGAAGAGGAATATGTTAATATTCTCATAGCTGCTATTGACATTGATCAAACTTTTATTCCTGATATCCTTTAAGAAACAGATCCAAATCAAGACAATATCATAAAGCTATTAGGACTCGTGTTTATGAGCACTATCTAATCTAGTTTTGATGATTAACAAATAATTTATAACTGTGTATATTTTCAGTATTTATGTTTTGTTTACCATGTATTCAGGTTGAAGATATCTGAAATGAAGTCAATACAAATTAAGTCAAAGATTCAAGAACAAGCTTCATATGCAATCATCTTAGGTATATTAGTTAGGTGTTATAGCTTGTGTGTTAATACTACAAGCTCAATTTTTATATACACACACGTATTTCTTGATCTTATCAAAATATGATCATTTTTAGAAAATGTTGTGTTCTTGATTTATGGACTAAATAATCTTGGTTTACATCTTTTCTTATGTCTATAAATCAATTCAAAAGATTTCATAACTTGGCTTAAGTCAAAATGTCAAAATCAAGTGTTTAAACGAACACGTATTTGTAAGATTTTGCAAAACTGAAGAGTTTTTACAAACAAAAAATGATATTTCAAAAAATTATTTTCTACCATTATTATATTCATGTTTATAAACATTTCCCCAAATTTAACATTTTTTAGAATTTATTTGCTAATTTTTAAAGGGGTTTGAAATTCATTTTCACTGTTCAAACATATCCCTGTGCACATTATCAGTCGACTAATGAGGATCATCAATCGATCAAAGAAATATGCTGGAAAAGAAAAAAAGGCTCTGCTCAGATGACTGATGCACCATCAATTTATCGAAGCAGGTCATCAGTCGACTAATTGGCTCATTAGTCGACCGATGAAGTTTGAGCTGCCACCAACAGTCAGCTCATCAGTCGACTAAACAGTACCATCAATCGACTGATGGTAGTGTAACGGCTAGTTTCTAGATTTTAGGGATTTTGTTGTTTTGTGATTTTTTTCTTGGGTTTTGGGATTTTTTTGTTATCCTATATAAACCCTTCAGTTCTCATATAATAGTTATCCAAGAAAAATTTAAAATTAAGTATACAAGTGTTTAAGTGTGCTTTCAAGTGGGTTTATGTGAATAAAGTTTCACAAGAGGAGAAGATCATTTCATTCATTTTGGGCTTCAATCTCATATCTCTCCCACTCTTGTTTTTTAGAGAAGTTTTGCTAAACTCGATCTCTAGCTATATATATATATATATATATATATATATATATATATATATTTGTTGATTGATTATTATTTCATTAAGCTAGATTTTAAATTAAGTTTAGTTTTATCATTACTTATCATTTTCACACACAACCATATTGAGCTTGAGTTATTTTCACGTATTATTTTAGGTTGTGGGTGTGATTAAGTGAGCTTAACTTACTTCTCATCTTGTTAGAGAACAAAACGCTTTGTACTTGAGTTTAATTGTTGAGAACACATTGTAATACACAAGGACAAGTGGTTCGACTTACAGGATTATGAAATATTAGAGAAAAATAATAGACCAAGAGCTCATTCTGATGACCTGGTAATCCACTTAAGAGACATGGTCAATTCCAAGAGGAGTGGCGTCGATAGTAAATCCTAGGGAGAGGTAGTAATTCCGAGCACTTGGGTAAGGTGACACGGGCTAGACCAACACTTAGAGAAGTGTGTTGTGTAATTATAATTATGAGAGTTGTAAAAGATTTCAGTGAACTTAGAAAACCAGTTGTATAGTTGATTTATTTGAGATAGTGGAGATTCTCCTCGAGGGTGAGGAGCGGAGACGTAGGTCGTGGGTCGATTGAACTCCGTGATCATTTGCATTGTGTTTGCGTTTGTCTATTTGCACAATATCTCTCTTATTTGTGTGTTCATGTTTATATTACCCGTTGTTTAATTACATATCCTTGTGCGTATCTTGTTGTATATCATAAATTTCTAGGATACTAGTTAATAAGTTTTAATTTGGTATTAATATCGGATTAGATTAGTAATTATCTTATTCACCCCCCTCTATGGTACTTTCAAGAGCTTCCCGTTCAAAAAATTGTTCTAGAAGAACAAACTCTATCTCCTCAAAAACATGTGCCATTAAGGAGATCCACTAGAGAAAGGAGAAGTGTGGTTTCCAATGATTGCATTATATTCCTCCAAGAACATGAGGATAACATCGCACGGTGGAAGATGGTCTAATTAACTTCTGACAAGCCATGAAATTTTCTAAATCTCAATAGTGGACTGATGTCATGAACGAAGAGGTAAAGTCTATGAAGAACAATAACGTCTGGGATCTTGTCTCATTGATTGAAGGTGCGAAGCCCATTGACTTTAAATGGACATTTAAAACTAAGAGAGACTCGAAAGGCGATGTGGATAGGCACAAAAGCTCGTCTTGTCGCTAAATGATTTACATAGAAATAAGACATCAACTATAAAGAGACTCTCTCTCTAGTTTTATCGAAAGACCCTTTCTGGATAATAATGGCACTTGTGGCACATTTTGACCTTGAGCTACATCAAATGGATATAAACACTGTATTTCTCAACGGTGACATTATGGTTGTAGCCAGAAAATTTTGTGTCGGGAGATGCAAAGAAGATGGTTTACAAATTGAAGAAATTCATCTATGGGCTTAAGCAAGCTTCTCGTCAGTGGTATTACAAGTTTCATCAAGTTATCATTCATTTGGTTTTGAGATGAATGTAGTTGTGTATACTACAAGTTCAGTGGGATATTTTTCTTGTTTTATATGTCGATGACGTATTGTTTTCCAACAACGATATAGGCTTATTGCACAAAACCAAGAGATTTCTACCAAAAAAATTTGAGATGAAAGATCTTAGAGATGTTTCTTTTGTATTGGGCATGTAGATACACCAGGATCATTCTCATGGTATACTTGGGTTATCACAAAAGAGCTATATCGAGAAGGTTCTTAAAAGATTTTGCATGCAAAATTGTAAACTAGGTGACATCCCTGTGGCTAAGGGAGAAAAATCCAGTCTCAATCAATGCCCCGAGAATAATTTTGAGATTAAAGAGATGCAGAAGATTCCTTATTCATCAGCAGTGTGGAGTCCAATGTATGCTCAAGCGTATGCATGTCCGGATATTGCATACGTGGTTGAAATGTTGGACATATACTTAAGTCATCCTGGAATGGATCACTGGAAAGCAACCAAGCGAGTCTTGAGGTATTTGCAGAGAACAACAGAATACATGCTCATGTATCGGAGGTCGGACTAGTTAGAGATTATTTGGTATTCTGACTCTGATTTTGCTGGATGCCAAGATTTTACTGGATGTCAAGATAGCATAAAATCTACCTCAAGCTATATCTACTTGCTTGCTGTAGGAGCTGTCTCTTGGAAGAGTGCTAAGTAGACACTCATAGTTTCATCCACCATGGTAGCTAAGTTTGTAGCATGCTGTGAGGCGTCTAATCATGGAATATGGTCTTTCATGAGCACACTGCTCATATGGATATTTTATCTCTTCAGGATGTCATTTTAGTAGGAGTTTGTATTTTAAATACTTTTATTTGTAGACACATTTGTTATGATTTTATGGATATTATATGGTTAATTGCTATAGTATTCAGTTCATATTCACTCTGTTTTTTGGTATGGTTTGATCTCACTAAGGTTTTAAGGTGGACCCGTTAAAAATAGGCATGTTAAGATTATACTACATGATAATTTTATGTTACACCATTCATGCTTGATCTGTGTTATTTTTTGTATTGATATACGTGACCATTGATGGGTCTAGTTGCAACAAATGCAATGAAGATAACCTTGATTCTATGTGGATACAACTAATGGACGAGATTGTTAAAAATGCATATTATTTGATAACAAAATTCATGAGCTCATACTGTTATATCATAATTCACATTTAAATAGAACATATATGGCTCAAGTGGGAAATTGTTGGATTTATATCCAATGATGGGCCAATATGTTAAATAAATGTGTATTGTGTATCAATTAAGGTTAACCTATTAAAGTGATCTAATTTAGGGTTTGGGATTTTAATGCATAATTAAAGTATGTGTCATATGTGTAGAGACCAAAATATAATTGTTAATTCTATGATGGACTGAATTGATAATTATGAATGACATGATTCAGTTATAAATAGAGTTGTGCTTTCCCAAATTTCTACGTACAATCTCTTTCTGATTTTCCATCTTTAGAAAGATTAGGGTTTCTCTAAGGAGGATATATACATACAAGATTTGGAAGATGTACATCTCAAAAAACTCAAGAATCACATCCTACTCTACGGATTCATGTATGGTTCCACATCTTCTTAATTATCTCAATAGTTTGACATGAACAATCTTGAGATTGATTAGCGTCTAAGTTTTCTTTTGATCTAACAATTAAGACTTGATAGACCGTTTACTCTAACAATCATGCTAGACATTAGCTATAAAAATATACTTCCCACATAATTATGCTTTTATACACAAAATAGCTATCAAGTAATCATTACAGAAATATGCTTAAGTTTGTTCAGGTGTCACTATATTGTGATAACAATTCAACAGGAACTGATTCCTTACCCATAAAGGAGACCAACATCGTGCAATAATACCTTATCCTAGCTCCTCTACGAAGTATGTTTTCTCCTCTCTTTCTATTCTGTTAAAGTAAGAGAGAGAGAGAATCTTGGGTAAATTTCCCTTG
>BQKN01061423.1:89627-99868 GCA_022839385.1 Asparagus kiusianus | reverse complement strand
TCCTTAGATGATTATCTAAGGCGTCACCTTAGGAACACTTTTCCCTAATAAAGTAGTTGGTACAATGTTCCAAAATTGCAAACCTTAACACATAAGCAGTTAGATGACTTTTCATCTTAACCAATAATATTGTTCATTTTTTTATTGTTCTAAAAAAATTAATATTATTCAATTTTCCCCCTATCCATTTTTCTCTACATTTTTTATTATAAAATTGATATGACACGATCTAATTTTTCTCATGTGTTAAATCATTCATTTATAATTGTCTTTGCGGCCACACAACACTCAGGGGTAAAAGCTAGTAATATTTGGGTGGAAAGTTGATGTTTTCATTGTGCAACTTATTATAGCTTTAGTCGTTACAATAACTTTAAAAGTCTGATCTTTTTATAAGATCTCCCTACACAATAAAATAAAGAAAATTATAACTCTTCTCAAACAAACGCAACGGACATTTATTTACCACTGCTTGCGTGGGATCTTTGCCTGTGCCGGGAACATTAATATCCGTGGACTACCAAGCGATCAGATCAATCTGGAGTTTTGTTGATTTGCGAAGGAATTATGAAACCGAAGCAATTATCTCGGCAACAGTGAGATAACTACTCTTCTCGAGATCGCAGCAGGTACGATCTCAAGGGAAGGAACTGGGCTATGGATCTGACGAACTCGTCTTCCTTTTGTCGAAGAACTCGATCTGTCTTCTCCTCCTCTCTGAAATTCGTGCTCCTCAGTCTCTGATTCAGCAGGGCTTCGCCAAGCCTCGAGAATTCTAGCTCAATGCAAATGATGGCCCTAGGACTGTATTTATAGGCTTCGGGACCTCTGTTTTCGGATAAGAATAGTCAATTCACTCTTATCCTCGGTTATAACCACTTTATTATGTTGTAGGATAATATTAGATCAGTTGGATAAAATCCAAACGGTTAACGGTCGAAAAATGACTTAAAATAGCGTCTTTGGGTTTGCGGACACCCACGGTGTCTCAGCCATGACCGAGACACTTGGGGTGTCTCGGCCTTAGCCGAGACACTCACGGTGTCTCCGCTAAGGCCTAGGGCATTGTTTTGCATGTCCCGTTCTTTTTTACCGTATCTTCGTCGTTTGAACTCAGAATTGTGCGATCCAAAATGCGAAGGAAAGCTGACGAGTAGATCTACAAGCTCCCATGGTTGAATCACATGTGGAGTAGATAGGATACGAGGGGTGCTTCTTCCTTTGTAAACAAAGCGTAGCTCTCGATCAGTTCGTATCTTCGTTATTCTACAGTTCTGTTACTTCACACGGTTCATTGACTTACTTCATGTGTTTATCGACATCAATTAAGCTTCTGTTACCTAGATAGTGACGTTCATCATCTTCTCTCTATCTCGATCCACGTGCAAGAATGTGTGAGTAATTTTTGACGCCCACAGATACTCCCTCCAAAGTATTTCAGTCTCGTTTCTTTTATAGAAGAGCCTGAAATACTTTGAATGTGATCGGTCCAACCTTCAGTCGATGAGAAAGGACCTGTAGTCAGCTTCGATTCTTTACTTCTTTGATTTTTGGTCTATTTAATATTTTGACTGAATAGCTGAAATTCCTTCGGTGCTGCGTTTATCGTCTGGTTGTTGTCGAAGTCTCGAATCGAAATTAGTGAGTTGGTTTTAGCTCGTGTCATTGTGTTGACTTTGAACTGACTATCTCCGTCACAACGTATTGACCAGTATTAACTCAGAACTACGCATTGACCGGTGTTAACCTAGGGCTACGCGTTGACCGGTGTTGACCTTAGGGTTTTGCATCGATTAGTGTTGACTTTCATCGTAGCATGTTGACTACCGTTGACCTAGGGTTACACGTTGACCGGCATTAACCTTAGGGTTTCGCATCTATCAGCATTGACTTTCATCGCAACGCATTGGCTAGCGTTGACCTAGGGTTATGCGTTGATCGGCGTTGACTTTCATCACAACGCGTTAACTAACGTTAACCTAGGGTTACGCGTTGATCGGCGTTGACCTTAGGGTTTCACATCGATCGGTGTTGACTTTTATCGCAACGTGTTGACTGACGTTGACCTAGGGTTACGCGTTGACCGGGTTGACCTTAGGGTTTCACATCGAATAGAGTTGACTTTCATCGTAACATATTGACTGGCGTTGACCTAGGGTTACGCGTTGATCGGTGTTGACTTTCATCGCAACGCGTTGACTGACGTTAACCTAGAGCTATGTGTTGACTCTCATTACGATGCGTTGATCAGCGTTAACTTTCATCATAACGTGTTGACCGGCATTGACCTGGAGCTACGTGTTGACTATCATTGTAACACGTTGAACGGAGTTGACTTGAGGCTAACTCTCATCAGAATACATTGACCGTCGTTGACTGGAGTCTGCACAGTTTAGGCTCTTAAGGCATTGAAACGTGTCAGTCCTAAATGTCGGGCTGTAGGACCAACTATTAAAGTTATTTCGTCTACAGGTATGGATCTTATCCTAAAGTTTGTTGGATGCTCAAGTCACAAGATGAACTAATAAAGCTGGTGCGTCAATAACTCTTGTCTTTATAGGAATTTTAGCAAACCCTTAGTTATCAACGGGTTTGATGAGCCTTTACCGATTACCATTTGAGTCGGGCTAGCATACAGATTGTTTAAGTCTGTTCTGCATGTAACGTTATGCCAAAAGAGTTAACTCTTTTAGTGCTACGAGATTGAATACGTAGACTTCATCTTTCTCATAGGAATAGACTACCCGAAAACACGCGTTAGGCACTGACTTATCCCTACTTAGGTTTCGGGATAAAAGTCCCCAGACTTAGATTCCGTTGTCTTCTTCAATCGGTGAAAGACTAAATCAGCAACGCATGTTAGGCGACTTATCCCTTCTTAGGATTCGGGATAAAATTCCTCATACGTGTAAGGCACGGATTTTGGGAGTTGAAAAGTAGTGTCTTCTCTTGGGGCAAAGACAAACCCGATGCTGGAGAGGAAGAATTTTATATTCTATCTCTAGTAATAAAGAAAACTCAAAGTGGGATCTCCACTTTAAGAATCTGAAGAGTGAAACTAAGAGTGGGATCTCTATTCTGAGAATTGAAAAGATTCAGATAATCCTAACTGTCAGAAGGTTTGATTACCGAACTAAAGGTGAATTTCTTGTTTATCGAGAGTGAATTATGATTTTGGCCCTAACTATAGGAAGGTTTGACTAAACGGGAGTTTGAGGTGACCCTAACTATAGGAATGTTTGATCACTCGATTTGAAAGTGGAACTCTCGTTCATGGAAGGAATCGAGAGGAGATTTTGGCTTTGGCCCTAACTGTAGGAATGTTTGACCAAATGGACAGTTTGAACGATCCTAACTGTTTAAAGGTTTGATCGTTTAATTTATGGACCTCTCGTTCATAGAAAGAATCAAGAGGGGATTTTGGTTGTGGTCCTAACTATTTAAAGTTTTGACCAAATGTGAGTGAAAGTATAAATCACAGTGTGAGTGTTGACTTCTACGAATCACTCAGTGGGGGTTTTTGATGTCAAATGACGAGATCTTGACACGAAGGGGATTTGACAATCGCAATAGGCCGTTCGAATTAAAATTTCCAGAGCTATGTCAGGACTTTAACGGCAGGAGTTTAGTATTTATCACTTTGTTTGTAATGACCGGGTTATCCCTAAGAATATTACATATAACATTCTTTCGGGAATTTCCCATTACATTAATTATCCACCCCCACCTTTCTTTATGAAACTGGGTCCAATGAGGAGCACATTGTCCTCAGTCGCATGTTCAAGTTATCCTTAAGAATATAAGATTCTCTAGGAACTTTCCGTCAATGGTAGAAAATAGTTTAGACTCATATACCTATTAGAGTATGCAAGGAGCAGTTTAACCTCATACACATGATGGAGGATTGAGAAGCAGTTTATACTCGTATACTCTTCTGAGTCTTGATACAGATTAATTTAGCGTTATGACGCCAGCTTCAACTAAGATTTGGATGCTATTCTTGAGGACGAAATAAGCCTTAGTGGGATGAAGGATCCTCCTGTAGTACGCACAGTGCTTTAGATCTGAAGTATTATTAGCTGTTGGCCTTCTTGTTTTGATGATGATTTAACAAACAATTTACATCTAATATTATTTGTCTAGTGTTTGTATTTTGTTATTTATTGTAGACAAATAATAAGTTGGAGGTTGGATGGATTGCGCTTCAACGATCATATCCAATGCAGGTTGGAGGAATTATGGAGTGAAGCCTTACAATTCAAGTTAAAGATTCAAGTTCAGCTTCATCCGTAAGTGTAACAAGATAGAGCTTCGTTGAAGATCACAAGCTTGGGTATAATTTAGATTAGGTGTTATATTATGTGTGTTAGTACTTTAAGCTCAATATCATATACACACATATTTTATTGGTTTCTTTGTATATATATGTAGTCATATATATATACAACACAAGTTTTGGCTTTCATGTTTATAAATATGAAATTACATATTTTATATTCATTTTTGTGATTTAGTTTAACTACTTAGATATGAAACAAATATATTTTCATATACATACTCATATGTTTCATTTTCTATTGCATTTATGAAAATATTGTTTTCTTGGGTTATAGACTTAACAATAATCTTATACATCTTTTATTAAATCTATAAAATCTTTTTGTAATGTTTCAAAACATGGTTAAGGCAAAATGTTAAAATTCATATGTTTACATTTCTATGTTTTGGACCTCCTTACAAAATAATGATATTTTACATTTAGGAAGTTCTTTTTGAAAACTAGTTTTTATAGCATGCTTATTATCATGTTTACAATCATTTCCCAAAGTTTTATATTTTTTTGAATTTACTTGATATTTTTAAATAGGGTTTTAAAATCAGATAAACAACTTTCAAACTGTTCTATTCATGTATCAGTTCGCGATCGACCGTCACGGTCGACCGCACCTGAGTTTTTTACCTGCGGAGTCAAACAGAAACTTTCGTGGTCGACCGTCAGCTCGAATTTTCCCACGGTCGACCTTCACGGTCGACCGCCAAAGTCTCTAGAAAATTCTCAGCTTCGAAAGTAGCTCGCGGTCGACCGCGAGATTTTCACGGTCGACCGCCGTATACTCCAACAGCTATTTTGTACAGAATCTGATTTTGGATTCTGTGAACTTTTTGGTCATTTTCTTTTGGGTTTTTGCTGAATTTTTTTGAGTGGATATAAATACCCCATTGCCTTCAGCTTTTCCATAACAAGAGAGTGTTTTTAAAACAAGTTTAAAGAGTTTTAAACAAGGGTTTAAGTTTGGTTTAAGAAGCTTTTAGGCATTTGGAAGTTTGAGTTTATAAAATCAATTTCACAAGAGCTTGAGGAGATCATCTATTGGTGTTTGGGCATCAAACTATTCTCCCTCCACCTCATGATCTATTGAGAAGTTTTCGAAACTCTATTTCTAGATTTACATCTATTTATTTGATTATCATTTTATTAAAGCTAGTTTTATATTGAGTTTAGATTTGATTTTACTCACTGTTTACACACACCCACATTGAGCTTATTGTATTTATATTCATAGTATAATTTAGGTTGTGGGGTTGTAACAATTGAGTGTGAGCTTTCATTGTGTTCTCATCCATATTTGAGAACAAACAATTATTTTAATTGTGCCTTATTGTAAGAATCACTTTGTAATATACTTGTACACCGAGAGAAGTGTGTGGTGAGAGTCGGGGATCGTCTCAAGAGGAGTGGCGTAGGTTGACGAACCTAGGGAGAGGTTGTAACCGAGCACTTGAGGGAGACACGTCTAGTTCAACACTTGAGAGGGTGTAGAGTGGGATTGCAAGAGTGTGTGAGTTGTAGAGTTTTTGGTAAACTAGAAAACGATATTATATGGTGTAAAATTATTTGGGTAAATGTAGAAAACCCAGTTGTGATAGTGGATTTCTCCCCGGGAGTGGGGAGCGAAGACGTAGGACGGAAGGTCCGAACTCCGTGATCATTTTGTGTGTTTTTATTGTTTATTTGTACACTATCACCCTTATTCTATTTATTTCACCATTGTGTTAGTTTATATATCCTTGCATATATTTTTATCATATATAATATATCTCTTTGTTCATATTGCTTATCCTAGCTCATATATCTTGTTGTATTTCATACCTTCTAGGATAACTTGTTAATTAGTTTTAATTGGCATAACATCGGATTAGATTAGCATAAGACCCTAATCACCCCTCCCTCTAGGGTCTAACATTAGCTTCCTCCTGATTTGTGATAGGTGGTAGCTTGATCTTATTATTTTCGATGAGGGATTCAAAAATGGTCGAAATGTCTTCGTCCTTGAAGGAGTACTCTTTTTGGAGTCTCGGATCCAAAGTCTTTGTTGTCTCCGGGATTACTGCTATGACGTCTGATTAACATCAACAGCTGGTGTAGGTGCATTCCCCTTTCCACGGGAGGCAAAGTTTGATTTTGGAGGGTTAGCCGTTGGTTGGCTTCTCTTGGTTTTCTTCCTTCTGAGGAAGCGTTTGCTCTGCGCGCACCTTCAACTCTCTCCAAGTCTTGGATGATGCTACTCCCATAACTTCTAAGATATCAATAGACATGTTGTTAGGATAGGTTTGGAGGATGAAGTCCTCTGTGACTGGATCTCGGTAATTCATCGCCTTATTTCGGAAGCGCTTGACGAAGTTGTCGACCGTCTCTTCGTCTTCCTGTTTCTCCTCAAAGAGTGTCCTGATTTATATTTCGGTGTCATCATCAAATAAATTGCTGAGAAATGAGTTTTCCATGTCATCCTAGCTGTTGACGCTTCCAAGCTTAAGACGACTGTACCAATCGAAGACAGCCCCGCGAAGGGTGCCCACGAATGACCAAACCATCAAGGCTTCATTGCTATAAATCATGCCCAAGTGGGATTTGAAGTAGATCAGATGTTGAGTGGGCGAGCCCTCCCTGTCAAACGGTGTGAAGTTGATCAGGTTAAACTTCGCCGGATACGGGATCGACTCCCACTCTCTCGGGTAAGGACACGGAATACCGATCTTCTTCACCTCTCGAGAAGATATCAGAGCGTTGATTTTGCTTTTGAGGTCTTTCATCTTTTCGTCCTTATCTGTATCATGCTTTGGACGATTTCTAAGAGGAACAACGCGGCCACCCCTGTCGTTATCATCATTAGTGGGGCTATCCCTAGCATTTTGATTAACAGGAGGATCATTAGCATTGAGGTGTTCATCCACATCTGAATCGCTACCTGCTTGGTTAACATTGTTGCGATGACAGGATTCACCAATCTGGTTGGACAGATCTTGAAGCTGTTGGTTATGTTCTTCCTTTATCTGCTATATAGTCATTTTCATTTCAATTTTGAATGCTTCTTTCTGCTTGGCTAGAGCATCCTTGAGAATTTTGGCCATTTGCTCGGTGTTGATCATAAACACTTCCTGAGCTTGTCCTGCGCTAGAATTTGTGTCGTTGGAGGCAATTGCGGAGCAAGTATCTAAAAGTTCGTCCACTGAAGACAGTCATTCGTACATCCTTGTGTCAACCTTATGTTTGATGGCTTCTAACTGGAGCCAAGACATCCATTGGGCTATTCCTGAATTGACTTTTT
Organism: Asparagus kiusianus; assembly: GCA_022839385.1. Lineage (NCBI taxonomy): Eukaryota > Viridiplantae > Streptophyta > Magnoliopsida > Asparagales > Asparagaceae > Asparagus > Asparagus kiusianus. Next base: position 92,261 of record BQKN01061423.1, on the reverse strand, counting down.
TCCCCGAAGAAAAGTCAGGATTAGAGCCGTTTGAAGCAATCGCAGACTTTTCTCTGTCAACCATATTGATAGTGACTCCATGGAATTCGTTATCTTGACCAGTTGAATTTCTTTTACGAAAACGCCTTGACTTATCCCCTGCCAACCATGGTTTCAATGCTTCAGGGGAAAGCCTTTGGAATACGGAGACCCTCTGTGGAGCTGTCTTGGGGCAGCTACATTCTAATAATACTACCCAGATAAGTTTAACGCACAGACAATGAAAGTCCGTCCCCCAGGTATCTCTCTTTTGAGATTTGTTCGTACCCTCAGCCTGATAGTACAACTTATCGGCATGATAACCGGAGCAATCTATCGTGTGTTGGCACGACTTCTCAGGTATAACGTCGTCGTCTAACAAACACGTTTCCTTATGAGAATTTGCTGCCTTGTTGGCGTCTGTAGGAATCACACGTTTGGAATCACACCTTTGTGAGGGTGAAACCCTAACAGGCTCCTGGTCTTCTGTATGCACCCCGAAACGGGTGATCACGAGAATCAGCTTGTTAGGAGGTCGCGTACGACCCCCAGTCTGGATGGTTGCTCGGGGTTCCTTCAGCGGTCCCAAGCGCTCCTTAATAGGCACTTTACCTTAATCTTCAGGTAGAGGACCAAGGTGATTCTTCAGAGGAATTCTAAATTTGGAGAGATCCACATCGCCATAGGGCTTCACTGAAGGTGTGGTGGTAGGAGGAGCGGGATTTGATGAAGGTTGGGGGAGCAACATCGCCTGCTTTTACCTTAGGCGCTGATTTGGCCTTTAGCATCCAAACTTGTTTGGATCTCGGCGATCTCTTAACCGCCTCTTCCTTTTGTATTTCTTGTGTTTTTTACACAAGGATCCGGGCATGCGCAAGAAGTGCGTGATGCTTCTGGATGCGCTCCTAGAGAGTAGAATGGGTTCGTTTGACACGAACCTATTTGTCAATTGACGGTTGAGAGGAGGACCCCGATGCTTGTTGTGGTGGTAGCTTAGCCACTTGGCGCTTTCTGAACACCTGATCCGCTTGGTAACAGAGTCCGTCCACCTAATCCAAAGTCTTGGTAAATTAGCGGGCGAGATGTTGACGGCGCCTATGACGAGCCCTTTTAGTCAACAATAGTTTGTCTTTGACGAACAACTCCTTGGCCTTTGAGGAGTTGTCATGAACGTCGGATCCTACCTTCTTAAGTATCAAGGAGAAGCCTTCAGCAGCAACTGGGTGAAGATCGTCACCCCGAATCTTCAGATCTGAAGACCAACGAACCTTCTTGAGGGAAGCGATCTTCTTGCGCTTGCAAGGAGAAGATGATCTAGAGGAGGAGGAGGAGGAGACGTACTCTTAAATTTTTTGCTGGTCAAAATCATATTAGACCTCTTCATCCACAGGGATCTTGATCGATGGTTGTGGCATGACAGTCTCGGCAGTGAGGCTGTTGGCTCCCACTGTGATCGCCAGCTTGTTTGGATGGAAAGTTGATGTTTTCATTGTGCAACTTATTACAGCTTTAGTTGTTACAATAAGTTTAAAAGTCTGATATTTTTATAAGATCTCCCTACACAATAAAATAAAAAAATTACAACTCTTCTCAAACAAACACAGCAGACATTTATCTACCGCTTCTTGTATGGGATCTTTGCCTGTGTCGGGGACGTTACTATCTGTGGACTACTAAGCGATCAGATCAATCCGGAGTTTCATTGATTCATGAAGGAATCAAGAAACCGAAGCAATTATCTCGGCAACAATAAGATAACCACTCTTCTCGAGATCGCAGCTAGGTACAATTTTAAGGGAAGGAATCGGGCTATGGATCTAACGAACTCCTCTTCCTTATGTCGAAGAACTCGATCCGATCTCCTCTTCCTCTCTGAAATTCATCCTCCTCAGTCTCTGATTCAGCAGGGCTTCGCTAAGGCTCGAGAATACCAGCTCTGTGCAAATGAAGGCCCTAGGGCTGTAATTATAACCACTTTATCATGTTCTAGGATAAAATTAGATCAGTTGGAACCAATCCAGGTAGTTAACGATCAAAAAATGGTTTAAAACAGCATTTTTAGGTCTGCGGACACCCGCGGTGTCTCGACCATGATCGAGACACTTGGAGTGTCTCGGCCTTAGCCGAGACACCTTGGGTGTATCAGCCTTGGCTGAGACACCATGAGTGTCTCTGCCTTGGCCGAGACACTTGGGGTGTATAGGACTTGACGGAGACACTCGCGGTGTCTCCGCTAAGACCTGGGGTATTATTTTGTGTGTCCCGTCCGTTTTCGCCGTATCTTCATCTTTCGAACTCAGAATTGCACGATTCAAAGTGCGAAGGAAAGTCGAAGAGGAGATCTACAAGATCCAAAGGTTGAATCATATGTGGAGTAGATAGGACAAGAGAGGCGCTTCGTCTTTCGTATGCGAAGTGTAGCTCCCGATCAGTTCGTATCTTCATTATTCTGTAGTTCCGTTGCTTCACACGGTTCGTCAAATTACTTCATGAGTTTATCGACATCAATTAAGCTTCTGTGACCCGGATAGCGACTTTCATCGTCTTCTCTCAGTCTCGAGCCGCGTGCGGGAATCCGTAGATAATTTTTGACACCTATATATGTACATATATATA
>BQKN01061423.1:52539-69627 GCA_022839385.1 Asparagus kiusianus | reverse complement strand
ACTGTATTTTCTGTATACAATGAGCCCTTTCCCTTGGGGTTGGTTGTGATGTTGTTCGCTAGCGCTTTGACGCTCGTTATCCCTCCCACTTTTAGGTAACGAGCCAGGAGCCCAGAGAGTCGCAGGTTGATGGTGATGCATTTTAGCTTCAGCTGTCTATTTAGTTATATTTTCTTTTGAGCTCCACTGTACACTTTTGTTTAGACGTTTGAGAGTTTTATTCTAGAAGTTGTAAAGGTTGTGTGCCTTATTACCTCTTGTCAGATATTTTGTATTTGAGACTTGTTGAGTACTTCAGTTTATTTATTTCAGACATTGACTTGTACTTCAGTATGCTAGATGATGGAATATTAATTTGATCTCTATTATTTCATCTGTTGAATTCTGTATTATCTTTTACTTGCTTTTGTACCTACACCTTTTATTGACTCTAGTAGAGAGATAGTAATTATGATGGTGAAATATGCTATTGTACGGTATGGTGCATGGCAGGTTTGACATTCTTAGTTTCATCTTGGACTGCAGCCTTGTGTGAACCTAGGGACGTCATAGTTGGTATCAGAGCTCTAATTCCAGTATCCTTAGAATCATCCTATGTCGAGTCGTGGAGGTAGGATAGAGTTTCTTAGGATTCATGTATAGAGTCCATAAGAATTCCCTAGTATGAGTGAGGACGATATATGCGTATATCTCAAAATTTAAGGATATTTTTTTATGACAACTATTTTTGTGTAAATTTAAAGTATTTGTGTGAATACTAAATTGTTGTGAAAATCATATTGTGATATGCTATGTATGTGTATATGTCTATTTTGACTCATAAACTCTTATTTTCTTATGATTAGAGAGATGGTAGGACGTGGTAGACCTCGTACTCGGAGAGCTGGACAGGCAGAGTCGCAATAGGCTCCACCTGAGCCACAGCAAGCTCAACCCGAGCCACAGCAGGCACCACCTGAGTCACAGCAGGCTCCCCAGTATCTTATTGATCTCATGGCTCCCATCATAGCTAGGATGGCAGCAATTGAGGAGCTTGAGGCGAATCATGTCACGCCACCAACACCACCACCATCACCAGCAGATCAGCCGCAGAGGATACTAGCAGTTCCTATCAATGAGAGACCCCCAGAGGCCGCACCTGTAGCTATTCTACCAGCAGTCCCAGATAGAACCACAGAGCAGGAGGCTTGGCTCCGTATAGTTGAGAGGTACCAGAAGATGAGAGCACCAGAGTTCCAGGGGGTCAGCAGATCCTCTTACAGCCCATAAGTGGAAGGAGAATGTGAGTAATATCCTCGATATACTTAATGTAGATTCGGTCTAGAAGTAGAGATTGGCATCCTACAGTCTGAAGGGAGACGTCGGGAGATGGTATAGGCTCTAGTTCACTCCAGAGCACTGGATGACCCTCGCATGGGAGGACTTTGTTTATTTCTTTGATGGACAGTATATTTCTTCTGTAGCATTGACTAGGAAGGAGCTTGAGTTGTCCCGATTGACTCATGGGGACATGTCGGTGGTAGATTTTGAGAGCAGATTTATGGAGTTGCTGCACTTCACGGGCATGTGGCAGACAGGAGAGCGCTAGGCTCAGATGTTCGTAGCAGGGCTCCTCCCTAGTCTTCGTCGATACCTCATCTCGACGAAGTTCAATTCAGTTCGAGAGGTAGCTGAAGCCGCCACCTCACAGGAGATTGTGACTACCATGTTTCAGAAGGATAAAGAAGAGAAGACCAAGACAGGGAAGACAGGGGATAAGGGTAAGAACAAGAGGCCTTTTTCTGGATCCCTGCAGCAGCAGCAAAACCCTCATAAGAAGGGTCCCCAGTAGGATCAGAGAGCGCATCAGCAGCGCAAGTTCTAGGAAGTGTGTTTTAACTGTCGTAAGGTCGGACATAAGGCTTCGGAGTGCCGTAGCACACCAGCAGGAGCCTAGAAGGGCAAGGGTCAAAACTAGCAGCAGCAGCGACAGTAGGGTAGAGGTCAGGGCCAGCAGACGAGACTTGAGGCACCGCCAGCAACATAGAGGACTGAGGGATAGATTCATGCAGTTTAGGAGGTTCCTCAGGGGTAGATAGTTTTGTATTCTCCAGCACTAGTAGTAGAGTAGTCTCCAGCCACAGGCAGAGTATATGTGGTAGTACCACGTGACCATGAAGCTAGCGTAGCAGTTGTGGAGGGTACGTTCCTTGTGAATTCTTTTTTCGCCCGTATTCTCTTCGATTCGGGATCTTCGCATTTCTTCATTTCGTATGATTTTATGACTAGACTCTAGCTCGTAGCTCAGCCATTAGACATCCCTTTATCAGTTTCCATCCCTTTAGGTGAGATATCGCTTCTGGAGAGCATTTGTAGGAGGTGTACTATCAGTCTAGATGAGTCGGAGTTCATCATTGATGTGATAGTGTTGCATATGTCCGAGTTCGATGTCATCCTTAGTATGGATTGGTTATCTTCCTACCATGTTAGTATTGACTGTTTTGCGAAGACAGTTAATTTGCGGGCGTCCGATGGGTTCGAGATGATTGTGGTAATCTCTCAGGGCAACCGTTTTGCGAAGTCATTTCTGGCGTACATCGAGAAGATGATGTGATGGGATCAGAGTACTGATTTGTTAGAGACTAGAGTTGTCTTAGAGTATTAGGATGTCTTTCAGGACATACTTGGGTTACCTCCTGTGAGAGAGGTCGAGTTTTGTATTGAGTTGCAGCCGGGCACAGCCCTAATATCCCACGCACCCTATCGCATGGCACCAGCTGAGATGAGGGAGCTTTAGGCCCAGTTGGATGAGTTGTTAGCTCAAGGATTTATTCGTCGGAGTCATTCTCTGTGGGGCGCGCCAGTTCTCTTCGTGAAGAAGAAGGATGGTAGTATGAGATTGTGCATTGATTATAGAGAGTTGAACAAGGTCATGATCTGGAATAGGTACCCATTACTTAGGATTGATGACTTGTTCGACCAGTTGTAGGGAGCATAGTATTTCTTGAAGATTGATCTTCGATCTGGTTATCATCAGTTGCGGGTTCGGGAGATGGATATCCTTAAGACCATTTTTCTTACTCGATATGGATCATTCGAGTTCATGGTCATGCTATTTGGGTTGACCAATGCACTCACGGTATTCATGGATTTGATGAACCGGGCTTTTCGTCCCTTCTTGGATCAGTTTGTGATTGTTTTTATCAATGATATTCTCATTTATTCGAGATCAGAGGTAGAACACGAGCAGCACCTACGGTTAGCTTTGAGGACTCTGCAGGAGCATCAGTTATATGCTAAGTTCAGCAAGTGTAAATTTTGGCTTTCAGAAGTCATATTTCTCGGTCACATCATCAGTAGAGAGGGCATAGCAGTGGATCCGGCTAAGGTTATAACAGTTCTTGATTGAAACCATCAAAGACGGTGACAGAGATTCGTAGCTTCTTGGGCTTAGCCGGTTATTACAGGAAGTTCATCCAGGACTTCTCGAAGATTTCGATGCCACTTACACGCCTTATGAAGAAGGGTGTATAGTTCGTTTGGAGTGTGGAGTGCTAGAAGATCTTTGATATCTTGAAGACTAAGTTGACTTCAGCGCCAGTTTTGACTATTCGGAGTAGCGATAGGACGTTCTTCGTCTACACAGATGCATCATTGGCAGGGTTAGGAGACGTCTTGATGCAGACTCAGAGGGTAGTAGCATATATCTCACGACAGTTGAGGGTGCATGAGCAGAACTATCCCACTCATAACTTAGAGTTAGAAGTAGTGGTATTGCACTGAAGTCATGGAGGCACTATTTATATGGAGTGCAGTTTGAGTTGCTCACAGACCATTAGAGTTTAAAGTATCTTTTCTCTCAGAAGGAACTCAAACAGAGATAGAGGAGGTGGATTGAGTTTATCAAGGATTACGGTTCGCGATCCAGTATTATCCGGGAAAGGCAAACGTCATAGCAGATGCTTTAAGCAAGAAGCGTCGACATCGGGTTTCGGCTTTGAGGTGTTCTTTGTATAGAGATCTTCTTACTCTTAGCCAGTTTGATTTCAGACCCGAGATTGGTAGAACCTGTGCGTTTTTGGGAGCTATATCAATGCAACCATCTTGGAGTACCAGAGTTGTCAGAGCTCAGTTAGGAGATTCTTGGATTCAAATCCGAAAGGAGGAGATTTCCAAAGAACCCAAGGATGATTGGACCATTGGAGCAGATGGAGGCCTTCGGATGAAGGGTAGATTGGTTATGCCATCCAGTGCCAAGCTAAAGAGGGAGCTATTTGATGAAGATCATCGTACTCGGTATACAGTGCATCCAGGAACCACCAAGATGTACAAGGACTTGAAGAGACACTTCTGGTGGAGTGGTATGCGTAGAGAGATTGCATACTATGTGGCTAAGTGTTTTACCTGTCAGCAGGTGAAGGTAGAGCATCAGAGACCGATAGGAACACTTCAGCCTTTACCCATCCCAGAGTGGAAGTGGGCGAACATTTCTATGGACTTCATTGTAGGGTGCGACTCAGTTTGGGTGATTGTGGATCAGTTGACGAAGTCAGCCTATTTTATTCCAGTGAGGACTACTTATACCGTCGAGGCATATGCAAGGATATTTATTCAGGAGATAGTTTGACTTCATGGAGTTCCAGACACGATCGTGTCAGATCGAGGTTCAGTGTTCACTTTGCATTTTTGGAGGAGTTTCCAGGATTCGATCGGCAGCAGACTATCTTACAGCAATGTTTTCCACCCGCAGACAGTTGGTCAGACGGAGAGGGTGAATCAGGTGTTGGAGGACATGTTGCGGTCTTGTGTCATTGACTTTTAGGGTAGCTGGGAGGAGCATATTCCACTGATAGAGTTCACTTATAACAATAGTTATCAAGCAACAATCGGTATGACCCTATATGAGGCATTATACGGGAGACCTTGTAGATCACCGATATGTTGGGCAGAGCCGGATGATAGCTTAATGCTTGGACCAGAGCTTGTGAGACAAACTACTAAGAAGGTAGCATTGATCAGAGAGAGGATTTTAGCCACCCAGAGTCGGCAGAAGAGCTATGCAGATAAGAGATGAAGACCCTTGGAGTTTCAGGTTGGAGATTCAGTTATGCTGAAAGTATCGCCTATGAAAGGCGTTCAGCAATTCGGAAGACGGGGAAAGCTTGCACCGAGATATATTGGACCCTTCCGGATTTTAGAGCGTATTGGAACTGTGTCATACAAACTAGATCTTCCAGTATCGATGTCTAGTATACACAATGTATTTCATGTTTCTATGCTCAAGAAGCACTTACATGATGAAGAGCAACAGAGAGTATTAGATGCACCAGAGATAGAGCTTCAGGAGGATTTGACTACTACTGAGATTCCAGTTTGTATATGTAGGTGTCTAAAAATACCTATAGGTGTCCATACACAGCTCGAGATGGAGAGAAGGCAACGAACGTCGTTATCCGAGTCTAAAAGGATTATCTAATGCCGATAAGAGCATGAAGCGAAATGACAAACCAAGTGGTCCGTGTGTGTTAATCAACACGTACGCGTTAATCAGTTCGCGTGCGTCAGTCAACACACGCACGTCAATCAGCTTGGGTGCGTCAATCAACACATGCGCCTCAATCAACACGCGCACGTCAATCAGCTCACGGGTCAATTGATCAATCAGCTCGCGCACGTCGGTCAACATGCGTACGTCAATTAGTTCGTGCGCATCAGTCAACACGCGCACGTCAATCAGCTCATGCGCGTCGGTCAACACGCGCATGTCAAATCAGTTTGTGCGCGTTAGTCAGCACGCACACGTCAATCAGTTCGTGCGCGTCGGTCAGCACGTGCACATTAATCAGTTCGTTCGCGTTGGTTAACACGCGCACATCAATCACTTCGTGCGTGTTCGATGCAGTCTCGTGACGAAGCGTACAAGTCGACGAATTGACCAAAGTGACGAAAAGTACAAGTCCCAGAAAGAAACGCATCACGTACAACCAGTCGGCGAATCGACCAAGGAGTTCGGCAAAGGCGACAGACTCCCGTCGTGCAGACGGATCAGACCGACCCGTGCTAGTGCGGGTCGGATCTGATCAGACCCGTGCCAGCGCGGGTTGGATTTTATCCGACACACGCATGCACGGGTCGGATGTGTCTACCCACGCAAGCACGGGTCGGATCAGTCCGACCCACGCAAGCGCGGGTCAGACCATGCTGACCCGTGCCCCCCGCGAGTCAGCAATGTCCGTCGCGCTGTTTTGACCTCCGGATGAATTTTCAACGGTTTTAAAGCGGGTTTTCTCGGTTTTTATCCGTTCCAGAGGTTCCTAACTGACTTAATCTCATCTACTAACGTGGTTAGACTGTTATCAACTGAGGATAAGGCCAAATCCATCGTTCTCATCCGAAAACCCCCCAATTGAAGCCTATAAATACAGGCCTAGGGGCTCATTTCATGAGGGGTGATTTATTATCAAGATGAGGAGGTGCTATCGAATTCCAGAGCCAAGAGTCATGAATTTCAGCGAGGGTTAGCGAGATCCCGGCAAACTCCAGCATAAAGAAGGAGCTATTCTAAGGATCTGAAGCCCGATTCCACCATTCCTTGAGATTAGGCTTGGTCTTAATCTTGAGAAGAGCTACTGATTTTTCTTGGTTGATTTCAGCGCTTTAATCAAACACTTCCTTGGTGAAGGCGAAGCTCTACCGAATTTTTCATCAACCGGATCCAGATCAAAGGCGGTCCACGGATATTGACATCCCCGGCACATGCAAAGATCCTACGCAAGCAGAAGATCGATAAACGATCTCTCTGCGTTTGTTTTGACGAGAGTTGTAATTTTTGCTTTCATTGTGTAAGAGTCTTATAAAAAGACTATCTTTTTTGTTTTTATTGTAACGACTGAAGTTGTAATAAATACCACAATGAATACATCAAATTTTGACGCAAACAAACTAGCGACCACAGTGGGAGCCCACGGTCTCACTGCCGAGGCCATCGTGTCGCAACCGATGATTAATATCATGGTTGAAGAATTGGTCAAATACGAGTTCAACCAACAGAAGTTCTAGGAATATCTGTCATCCTCCTCCTCTAGATCCTCTGCCTCTCACAAGTGGAGGAAGATCAACACCCCTACTGCTGTAGTAGCTGCACCTTCTAACACCCCTCTGGCCTCTAATGAAGCTGGAGTTATAGATCTGAACTCCTCCTTAGTCAAGGAGTTGAGTACAAAAGGTGCGCCTACTTTATCGAAAAGATCTCGCCAAAGGCAGCGCCAACGACTTGATCGCTAATTTGCTAAGGCTTTGGAGCCCGTAGATGGGATCCACTACTAAACGGATCTGAAGTTCAAGGAGCATCGAGCACCCCAACAGCGGACGGATGACCAATCTTCTAAATCATCAACGAGCGAATGGATCCAAGTCAAAAGGACCCATTCAACTCTTAAGGAGCGGATCCAAAAGTACCGCGTACTGCTTGCGCAAGTGTGAATTCTTGCAAAAGGCACAAAAGATGTAGAAGGACGTAGCCAAGAAATAACCAAGACTGCATAACGTATGGAGACCAAAGTCTAAGATGATGGCCGAAGAAATCGAAAACCGCGGGTCACCCAAATCTGACCCTCCTGCCTACGGGTCACCCAGATCCGACCCTACTACTCGCGGGTCACCCAGATCCGACTCTCCTGCTCGTGGGTCACCCAGATCTGACCCTCCTACCCACGGGTCACCCGGATCCCACCCTCTAACCCGCGGGTCACTCAAATCTGACCCGCGCCAGGGTCAAGACAGAAGATGTCCTGCACCTGTTGTCGATCCCTTCGAGTTCCGCACCTCAGGTGGAGTACCGCGATAGCATGGATTTGTCCCGATTTAAGATAAAAATCACGGAGCATCTTGGTCCTTCACACGCTGGTCGAGACAAAGCCCCGGTTAAGGAACGTTTGGGATCGTTGAAGGAGCCCCGAGCAAACATCCAGACTGGGGGTTGTATGTGATCTCCTAACAAGTTGATTCCCGTAACCGTCCGCTTAGGGGTGTGTACAGAAGACCAGGAGCCCCTTAAGGTTTCACCCTCAGAAAAGTGTGATTCCAAACGTGCGACTCCTGCAGACGCCAACAAGGAGTTGTTTACTTAGAAGAAAACGTGTCAGATAGACGAACGCGTTATACCTGAGGATTTATGTAAACAATCGATAGGTTATTCTAACGGCAACGTCGATGAGTTGTACTATCGGGCTGGGGGCATGAACAAATCTCGAAAGAGAAGTACCCGGGAAGCGGACCCTTATTGTTCGTGCATCAAGATTATCAGGGCAGTCTTATCAGCGTGTAGCTACCCTAAGACCGCTCTGTAGAGGGTCTCGGTATTCGAGAGGATCTCCAACGGAACGACCAAGTCCAAACCAAAGCGTTTCTGCAAGAAACGATCGGCTGTTCGAGATGACGAACTCCCAGAAGTTACCATCAATATGATCAATAAGGGAAAGTCCCCGATTGTTTCAAGTGGTTCTAGCCCTGACTTTTCTCCAGGAAGAAGAGTTAATTTGGGAATAGCTCAACTGATGTCTCGACTCCAGCTGGAAGCGGTCGGACCTGAATAATCCGCAGTCACAGTTAATATGGCTTGAAGGGGAAAGTCAACTCGACCCTCTAGTTCTGATCCACTCATATCTCATCGTCTAACCCGGTTATGATTGAGAACCATTAGACAAAGAGATTATCAGTGAATGCAGAGGGGATTATCCTCGGATGGTGAAGCAACAGATGCCAACTCTGCAGTCGCTTCTGACAAAACGGTATCCAGCCCAGGGGAATCTCGCAAAGTGTTTATGATTAACACCGAGGAAGTAGCCAAAATAATTGAGGATGCCTTGGACAAGCAAAAAGAGAACTTCAAGTTCGAAATGGAAATGGCTATGCAGAGGATGAGGGAAGAACACAACCAACAAATCCGAGCTTTATCGAATCAACTTGGTGAATCTAGTTGTCTTAACGTTGCTAACTAAGCAGCTAGCGATTCATACGTGGATGAACACATCAATGTGGATGATCCTCCCGTTGACCAAAATGCTAGGGGTGGCTCCACTAAAGATAACGACGCTGGGGGTGGTTCCGCCAAAGATGACAATGCCGGACGTAGCCGCGTTATTCCTCTTAAAAATCGTCCAAGGCCCGATACGAGCGAGAATGAGAAAATAAAAGATCTCGAGAGCAAAATCAATGCTCTAATGTCTGCTCGAGAGGTGAAAAAGACCGGTATTCCGTGTCCCTATCCAATAGAGTAGGATTCAATAGCATACCCGGCGAAGTTCAACCTTATTAACTTCATGCCATTTGATGGAAAGGGTTCGCCCACGCAACATTTGATCTATTTCAAATCTCACTTGGGTATGATCTCCGGCAATGAATCCTTGATGGTTTGGTCATTCATTGGCACCCTTCATGGGTCCGCCTTCGATTGGTACTGCCGTCTCAAGTCTAGAAGCATCAATAGCTGGGACGACCTGGAGAACCTATTTCTCGCTCACTTCTTTGATGATGACACCGAGGTGTCAATCAGGACACTCTTTGATGAGAAGTAAAAAGACGATGAGACTATCGACGACTTCGTCAAGTGCTTATGAAATAAGGCGATGAACTGCCGAGATCCGATCACGGAGGACTTCATCCTCTAAACCTTTCATAACAATCTCTCTTTGGACATGTTGGAAGTTATGGGAGTAGCACCATCCAATAACTAGAAAGAGTTGAAGGTGCGTGGAGAGCGGGCTGAACGCTTCCTCAGAAGGAAGAAGATCGAAAGAAGCCGACAATCAACGCATGTGGTTGCTGATGATAATAATCAGACGTTACAACAACAACCTCAAAAGCAGCAAAGGACTCCAGATCCGAGACTCCAAAAAGAGTACTCTTTCAAAGATGAGAAAGTTCCGGATATTTTCGAGTACCTCCTGAATAACGGTGAGATTGAGTTACCACCTATTAAAGATCAGGAGAGAGCTAAGAGGATTACGAACCCAAGTTACTGTGCGTATCACAGGAGGGTTCTCCATCCTATTGAGGTTTGTTTCGGTCTAAAGAACAATATTCAAGTTTTAATCGACTCTGGCGCCGTAAAGATAGAATAAGCTGAATGACGGTGCCCAACTCCGAAGAGTATACGAGTATAAACTGCTTCTCAGTTACTCCAACAGGTATACGAGTCTAAACTGCTTCCTTTCTTTCACGAAAGTTCCTAGAGAATTTTATATTCTTAAGGATAACCCGAACATGCGACTAAGGACAACTTACTCCTCATTGGACCCAGTTTTGCAAAGAAAACTGGGGGTGGATAATTCATGTAATGAGAAGTTCCCGGAAGAATGATAAATATAATATTCTTAGGGATAACCTGATCATTACGAACAAAGTGATAAATACTAAACTCCCACTGTGATTTTCGAACACTCTTTTGTTGACGACTCACAGTCTTTCACCATAAAATCCCCCACCGATTAGACTAATTGACGGTAGGACCACTAAAATTTCTTTCAGTTAAATCCACTCAAACTTTCGATGTATCTGTACACTCAACATCCTCGTTGTTAGAGTCCGGATATAATGCTCAGAATTTTATTATCCTGATCATTAACGATTGTCAAACCCCTCCGTGTTAAGTATTTGTCACTTAACACCAGGAACCCCCCTTTGAGTGATTTGTACGAATCGACACCCTCATTGTGATTTGCACTCCCACTCCATCTTGGTCAAACCTTTAAACAGTTAGGGCCACAACCAAAATCCCCTCTCGATTCTTTCCATGAACGAGAGGTCCACAAATTGAACGATCAAACCTTTAAACAATTAGGGTCGTCTCAAATTCCCATCTTGGTCAAACCTTTAAACAGTTAGGACCACAACCAAAATCCCCTCTCGATTCCTTCCATGAACGAAAGGTCCACAAATTGAACGATCAAACCTTTAAACAGTTAGGGTCGTCTCAAATTCCCATCTTGGTCAAACCTTTAAACAGTTAGGACCACAACCAAAATCCCCTCTCGATTCCTTCCATGAATGAGAGGTCCACAAATTGAACGATCAAACCTTTAAACAGTTAGGGTCGTCTCAAATTCCCATCTTGGTCAAACCTTTAAACAGTTAGGACCACAACCAAATCCCCTCTCGATTCCTTCCATGAACGAGAGGTCCACAAATTGAACGATCAAACCTTAAAATGTTAGGGTCGTCTTAAATTTTCATCTTAGTCAAACCTTTAAACAGTTAGGACCAAGACCGAAATATCCTTTTGATAAACGAAAGGCTTCCACCTATTCCTTTTCAGCCAAACCTATAAAAGTTAGGGTCAAAATCGAAATTTCACCTTAATAAATGAGGAATTCTTGTCTTGGATTAAGCAGACAATCCTATAAAAGTTAGGGTTGCTTGAATCTTTTCGATTCTCGGAGTGGAGATCCCACTCCTAATTTCACTTTTTTGGATTCTTAAGGTGGAAATCCTACTTCGAGTTTTCTTGGTAACTAAAGATAGAATATAAAATTCTTCCTCTTCGGCTTTAGGAGATAGAATATAAAATTCTTCCTCTCCTATTTTGGGTTCGTCTTTGCCCTAAGAGAAGACACCAGTCTTCGATTCCATAATCCGTGCCTTACACGCACAGAGAATTTTATCTCGACTCCTAAATAGAGATAAGCCTATGCCTAATATGCGTTGCCGGTTTAGTCTTTTATCAATTGAAGAAGATACCAGAATTCAAGTCTGGGGACTTTTATCTTGAATCCTAAGTAGGGATGAGTCAGCGCTTAATACGCATTGCCGGGTGCCTTATTCCCGTAAAAAATAGCGAAGTATATGTATTCAAAGTCATAGCACCAAGTCTAAGTGAATTAATTCTCTTAGCATAACGTCACATGTAGAACGGACTTAAACAATCCGCATGCTAGCCTGACTCAAATGATAGTCGGTAAAGGCTCGTCAAACCCGTTGATGGCTGAGAATTTACCAAAAATTCTATAAATGCGAGTCATTGACGCACCAACTCTGTTAGTTGGTCTAGTGAGCATCCAACAACATCAGGATAAGATCCATACATGCAGACAAAACAACTTTAATAGTTGGTCCTGCAGCCCTAACATTCGGGACCGCCACGCTCCTACGTCTTAAGAGCTTAAACTGTGTAGACTCCAGCAAACGTACGAGTATAAACTTCAGATATGAATTTCTGACGAAGATGATCAGTTTAAAGTCAACTCAATGATACGAGCTAAGTTCAGAAACTTACACACTAACTTCAGACAACGGTCAGACGATAAACGTAGCGCCGGAAGAACTTCATCTAGTCAATAAAACACTAAATAGATTGAAGGCTAAAGAAGTTAAGAATTGAAGCAGTTTACAGGTCCTTTCTCACCGACTGAAGGTTGGGCCTATCACATCCAAAGCATTCCAGACTCCTCTATAAAAGAATGAGTCTGAAATACTGTGGAGGGAGTATCTGTAGGCGTCTAAAAATACCTATAGGTGTTCACACACAGCTCAAGATGGAGAGAAGGTAACGAATGTTATTATCCAGTCTAAAAGGATTATCTGATGCCGACAAGCGCATGAAGGGAAACGATGAACCAAGTGGCCCGCGTGCGTCAATCAACACGTAAGCGTAAATTAGCTTGCGTGTGTCAATCAACACATACACGTCAATCAGCTCGTGTGTGTCAATCAACTCGTGCGCCAAAATCAACACGCGCACGTCAATCAGCTCGCGGGTCAATCAGCTCGCATGCGTCGGTCAACACGTGCACGTCAATCAGTTCGTGCGTGTCGGTCAGCACGTGCACGTCAATCAGTTCAAGCGTGTCGGTTAACACGCGCACGTCAATCACTTCGTGCATGTTCGACGTAGTCCCATGACGAAGCGTACAAGTCGGCAAATCGACCAAAGTGACGAAAAGTACAAGTCCCGGAAAGAAACGTGTCGCCTACAACAAGTCGGCGAATCGACCAAGGAGTTTGGCAAAGGCGACAGACCCACGTCGCGCGGACGGATCAGACCGACCCGTGCATGCACGGGTCGGATTTGTCCGACCCGCGCAACCACTGGTTGGATCAGTCCGACCCGCGCAAGCGCGGGTCGGATCCATCCGACCCGCGTAGGTGCGGGTCAGACCCTGCTGACCCGCGCCCCTCGCGAGTCAGCAGTGTCCGTCGCGTTGTTTCGACCTCCGGATGCGTTTTCAATGGTTTTAAAGCGGGTTTTCTCGGTTTTTATCCGTTTCAGGTGTTCCCAACTGACTTATTCTAATCTATAAACGCGGTTAGGCTGTTATCAACATAAGATAAGGCTAAATCCATCATTCTCATTAGTAAACCCCCAACCGAAGCCTATAAATACAGGCCTAGGGGCTCATTTCACGAGGTGCGATTTATTATCAAGACGAGGAGGTGTTGTCGAATTCTAGAGCCAAGAGTCATAAATTTTAGCGAGGGTTAGCGAGATCCCGGAGAACTCCAGCATAAAGAAGGAGCTATTCAAAGGATCTGAAGCCCGATTCCACCGTTCCTTGATATTAGGCTTGGTCTTAATCTCGAGAAGAGCTACTGATTTTGTTTGATCGATTTTAGCACTTTAATCAAACACTTCCTTGATGAAGGCGAAGCTTTGCCGAATTTTTCATCAACCGGATCCAGATCAAAGGTAGTCTACGGATATTGACATTTCCGGCATAGGTAAAGATCCCGCGTAAGCAGAAGACCGATAAATGATCTCTCTGTGTTTGTTTTGACGAGAGTTGTAATTTTTTCTTTCATTGTGTAAGAGTATTATAAAAAGACTATCTTTTTTGTTTTTATTGTAATGACTGAAGTTGTAATGAATATCGCAATGAATACATCAACTTTCGACGTAAACAGTATACTTGCCAGAGAGGACAAGAGACTCAGAAACAAGGTAATTCATTTGGTAAAACTTCAGTGGAGCCGAAGAGGCGTTGAGGAGATTTCTTGGGAGCTAGAAGAGGACATGGGTCGCGACTATCCACACATATTTGAGCAGGTAAATTAAATTCTTTTGTATGACTTATATATGGCTTATAGATTCAATTATGGCGATCTTTATACTTAACACTAAAATGAGGGTATCACCACTTATCTCCTAAGTACTCGGAACATATGGTATATATATAAGGGGTTCCTTATTTGGATTTTTCACTCGATGTACTTGTTCCATTTAGTTAGGGGTTAAGTAGGGGTATTTACAGGACCAACTCTGCGTTTCAGGTCCAGAAACTCACAGTTCGGGCCTAGAATGCTGTTTTCAGCGTTTGACTCGTTCAAGCACGATTTGAACGGTTCCAGAACCGTTTTCTCTCTAAGATTTGAGGGGATCACTACCCTATCATGGATAGATTTATGGGGGGCAATTATACCCCATTAAACCCTCATTAAGGAGAGATTTAAGGGGGCAGTTACACTCTTAAATCCCCTATAAATAGTGGGAAACTCAACTGAGTTCAGATCCTTTTTTTGGCTGACTTTTTGGGGATCCTTGAACGGGCATCTTGGAGCTTTCTGCGGCAACAAAGTCCTTAGAGCATTCCCTTGGCTTATTAACAGAACTTTCGTTTCAAATCAACTCTTTTTCAAGAGTTCAAACTCGTTCAGAGTTAAACTCGATCTGAGTTATCAACTCGTCCAGAGTTTCCAACTTGCTCTGCAAGTTCTTCTAAACTTGGTCAGAGTTTCAAACTTGCCACGTAAGTTCTCCACAACGTCAAATCGTGAGGAGAAGACCACGTTCCAGTGAATCAAGACGTTCGGGTCGTCAACGAAAAGCAAACTCGACGCGAGCATTCGAGGGAGGCATCTCATCGCCACCGTAAAGAACCCAGAATTAAACAAAGGGGAGAATCCAGATCGTTCTCCTCTTTTTTGTAATCAGAATCCAAATTATAATCGATTTTGAGGGAATACAAATCAATTTTTCTTTCATTTCTTTTACTATAAATTTTCCACAAACAAAAGATGGCGACTCCACTGGGGACTAGCTTCTCTGATGAAGAAGTGGTGGCGTAATCCGACATCAAGCTTACTGGAACGACTATTGAAACTCTAATCATCAAGTTCGATCAAGCCAAGTATGAGGAGTTACTCTCCTTCAGATCCCTTAGCCCCAATGCTATGCGCAAGATCCGTAAAATCTTCAAGGAGACTAAAGCTCCAATTGTTGCTCCTATGCTAAAGGAATATCTCTCCTTTAGCCGAGATTACTCGAGTAGCCCCTCCTCCAAAGGAGTGGGCTCAGTTTATGCTAAACGCAGCCCTCAGTGGCGCGTTGTGCAATCAAAATGCAGCCTTCAGAGGTGCGTTTCAACATCAAAACGCAGACCTCAAAACTACGTTGATCTGGCAGAACGCAACTCTCAAGAGTGCGTCCCAGAATCAAAACATAGCCTTTAGGGCCGTGTTCCACAAACTGAACGCAACTCCCAGGAGTGCGTTTCAGAACCAAAACGCAACTATCAGGAGTGCGTTTAAGAACCAAAACGCAACTCTCAAGAGTGCGTTCAAGATCCAAAACGTAGACTTAGGAACTGCGTTAACCGATAAAAACGCAACCGGCAAATGTGTGTTTCATCAACAAAACGCAGACTTCGGTCTAGTGTTAGTAAAACAGAATACGACCCTCGTGTTTCTTCTTCAGAACACAATGCGATTCGTCGTGTTCAAAAAGATCAACGTGGATTCAAGATCCATGTTCACCAGGAGCCAGTCCTGTCCAATCATAGACTGGAGGTTCCAATTTAAACCTCATGATCAGTGAGTAATTCTCGAGTCTTTACAATAGACTTAAGAGAGTTTATATCGAGAGAAAGACCGATGCAACAAGTCATTCGTTTATTCCAATGTGAACAACTGATTCCTACGGTCCTCTCGGGATGTCAATGCTGCTCATATGTGGCCAAACTATTGGTGTTCGACCAATTTACGAACGTTGCTTTACCCAACCAATGACGACGTTCTTACAGGAAGAAGTCTCCAAAGACCGAATATCCTGGGGTCACTATCAATATGATCGGGAGAGGGAAAGCCTTAGGTCCTAGTTCTGATGACTCTGAGACAAGTCGTTCACCGACCGTCAGAGAAATCGCTAACAAGTTTGAAGAAGTCTACCAACACACTCGAACGCGAACATGAGCTATTCCCTCTGTCAATTATCGGAGGTTAGCCAGAGGAACCAATTCTGATGATGAACACTCAGCCATTGCAGAGTTCCAATCATCAAGCTCTTTTGTTGAACATGAGAGCTCCGCTTATATGACGGGAAACTATGAAGATCTCGCGAAGAGACTTGACGAGCAGGAGGCCATACTCAAATCTCAGCAGGAGGCCATCAATGAACTCATGGCCCTGTTGACTCAAATCGTCGTAGACAAGGCCAAATCTCAGGAGACAAATTTGCCGCTTAGGCAAGAATCTTCCCGAAGGAGAAAAGCGTCTTCATCCCGACTTCACACAAGCAAAGGGAAGGAAAAATTGGTTGATGGTGCTGCTTCTGATCAAGAAGCCCACAACCTGGAATCTTCCTCTGATGAAGGAAGAGAAGCTGAGAATGAGCAAAATCCTCAGTCGGCTAAAATCTAGGAATTGGAAGCCCACCTGAATGTCATTGCTAACAGAAGTGAGTTCCAAGATAAGAGAGTTGTCAGGCCCTATCCTGCCGAATGGGATGCAGCCCCTTATCCTCCAAAATTCGAAGTCCCGACCCTACAAACTTTTGACGGCACGGGATCACCAAACCAACATATCTATCATTTCAAGTCACAAACTGTGAATGTGATATCAAACGATGCTATACTGGCTCGATTGTTCATTGGCACCCTCAAGTGAGTTGCCTTTGAATGGTTCAGGAAACTGCCTGCCGGATGTATCCAAAAGTGGGCAGATCTAGAGAGACTCTGTAGGATCTGAAATAGATACACTAGAACACTAGAGGGAGGGTGAATAGTGTTCTTTTAAAATTATTGCAAAGTAGATAATAAATTGCAAAGAAAAATGGCAATCTCAGAAATTTGCAAATACAAACACAAGGATTTTATACTGGTTCCACCAAACCGGTGTACATCC
>BQKN01061423.1:28531-42539 GCA_022839385.1 Asparagus kiusianus | reverse complement strand
TCCACACAATATAAATTGTTATCATCAAAACACTATCATGGAGATATAATATTCAACAGACTCTTCCTGTCAAGATTCTTTAAAAAGGATACAGAAGTCTCAATCCATACCCTTCTTGCCACTAAGCAGAAGAAGAGGGAGTCCGTCAAAGCCTTCGTCAAGAGGTTTCGAAACATGGCTCTGTGATGTTCGTCAGGTATGACATAGTCTACACTGGTAGAGACTTGTCGACACAACTTGCAAACCGATCTCCTAGCCCGAATAGGAGTTGCAGAATGCCGTTCCTAGAGACAACTAATTTCTCAAGACGAACAGGCTCAAAAGATTATTGCCAGGATCAAAGCTGAAGAACAAGGTAAGTAGGACCAACCTGATCGATCGGACCAAGCCCAATCTTCTCCTGAGCAATCGGACCAAGCCTAATCTTCTCAGTCAGAAAGGGAAGATATTACGGCAACTGAAGCCAATTCTTTTCAAGAGGATGGTGGGTCCAACAACTATCATGTTAATAGCTACCTCTAATAGTCAAATTCGTTAGATAGTGGCCCACTAGGCGATGTGCCTTGTCTACCCTTTTTTCCCCTGCACTTGTTTAAGACTACGGGTTGGTTTATTTGTAGTTTATTGGATTATGAATAATAAATTTTCTTAGTTGTCACGTTTAATAAAATACCTTTGTCAACCACGAAATCCGTCAAAACTATCACGTTAACAGTTACCTCTGATAGTCCATCAATTTGCTAATGCTCTTCAATAGGATGACAGATCCACAAAACTATCACGTTAACAAACACCTTTGATAGTCATACTCATCAGATAATGACCTACCAGGTGATGTGCCTCTATTCAGACTTCATGGATAGTGCCCCACTAGGTGATGTGCCTTGTCTACCTCTTTTTCTTCCCCTGCTAAGTCTTAATCAAGACTAGGGGTTGGTTACTTAGAATCCATTGGATTAAAAGTAACGAATCTTTCACATTGTCGAGTTAACATTACACTTCTGACGATCATTACCCCCACAGAGTATGAATGCAGCTTGCGTCACTCCCAATTTGTCATGTTAACAATACACCTCTGACAACAATTAACTTATCAATCCTTATCAATAGGATGATAGGTCCCCAAAATTACTCAAATCGCAATCTTCCCTAGCAAGACACTAAGTCTTCAAAATCTTATTTAAATCATAAATATCAAAACTCATCGCTTCCGATGATAAACTCACCTAGCAAGTTTCCCCAACGAAATGCTAATTCCCAAAATCTTGCGCAAGTCACAAGTACACAAATTCCTGTCACGTTAACACCACACCTCTGACAAATCAACTTATCAATCCTTGTCAATAGGATGATAAGTCCACAAAGTTGCTCCGATCGCAACAAATTCCTATCATGTTAACACCACACCTCTGACAATCCACTTATCAATCCTCATCAATAGGATTATAAGTCCCCAAAGCTGCTCCAATCACAACATTCTCTTGTCACGTTAACATCATACCTCTGACAAATCCACTTATCAATCCTCATCAATAGGATGATAAGTCCCCAAAGTTGCTCCAATCACAACATTCTCTTGTCACGTTAACATCATACCTCTAACAAATCCACTTATCAATCATCATCAATAGGATGATAAGTCCACAAAGTTGCTCCGATCGCAACATTCTCTTGTCACTTTAACAGCATACCTCTGACAAATTAACTTATCAATCCTCGTCAATAGGATGATAAGTCCACAAAGTTGCTCTGATCGCAACAAAATCCCGTCATGTTAACATCACACCTCTGACAACACAAATCAACTTATCGACTCTCTTTAATAGAGTGATAGGTCCATAAAATACTATTAGGTTAACATTACACCTCTAATAGTCAAACCCCCCAAGAACTTGTCAATCCTTTCTTAATAAGAATAGCAAGTTTTCCTTATAAAATCCCCAGTGGATTAAATATTTTCTAGAATTATCCTAGTGATAATAAAGAAAATTTCTGAATTTCACTCTAAGTGAAAATTTATGCCAAGTTAATATTACACATCTGGCGATTATAACTTTCTTTCAGTGCTTCAAGTAACACAGGAAGAAACAGCGACAAAGCCTACATATTCAACATCGTAGCACCAAAAATCCATGCCTCAAACGCATGGGGGACTTTATCGCGATTCCTAATTAGAGATAAGCCTACGCCTAACATGCGTTGCCGGTTAGCCTTTTCCCGTGAAAATAACAAAGTCTATGTATTCAAAATCATAGCATCAAGTCTAAGAGGGTTCATTCTCTTAGCACAACGTTACATGTGGAACGGACTTAGACAATCCACATGCTAGCCCGACTCAAACAGTAGTCGGTAAAGGCTTATCAAATCCGTTGATAGCTAAGGGTTTGCCAAAAATGCTATGCACGTTTGCAGGTCCATCAGCTTAATGGATGTGAGCCGAGACTTCAAACAGATGAGCCACAGACAAGTCTCAAAGACTTAGTCCAAAATGCACGGAAGCCACTTGTTCGCGGGAAAATTTGTTGCTTTCTTCATTGATTCCATTGCCATCTCAATAACTGTTTATCGATTACAAAGATCCGGTCTTTTTATAAGATCCGGTTACAACGAAAATCAAATAAAAAGAAATAAAAATTACAACTTTGTTTCCTTATTTGTCGAACAAATCGCGAGCTCCTGTTTTGCGGTCACTCGCTTGCGTGGGTTGTTTGCCTACGCCGGGGTTGTTTGCCATGGACCACCACGAGATCTAGATCCGGTCGGATCTACACAGTATTACGGGTATTATCCCACCAAGGAGATAATAGCCGGGAGGGATCGTTTCACCAAGGAAACGACCGCTCGAATCTCGGGATCTAAGAACCAAGCTTAGATCCGGAGTGTAACCACGTAGATCTGGGATCCGGTCCTCTTGAACTCCTGCCTTATTTGGCGTTGATGATCGCCGAGCACCAGATCCGGATGAGCAAGTCTTCGAAGTCTTAAAGTTTGAATCTTGTTTAGATCTGAGATTTCAATCCTGCAGGGCTTCGCCTCCTCCAAAATCCAACCCTTGAACAAATGAACCCCTTGGCCTATTTATAGGCACTCGTTACTGTGCCCCGTGCACGGAACTGGGCCGGCCACCTGTGGGTGGCTCGGCTCTTGGCCGAGCCACCCACAGGTGGCTCGGCCTTAGCCGAGCCACCTATGGGTGGCTCGGCTTTGGCCGAGCCCCCCTTAGGCGTGGTTTCCGTCGCTTCGTCATTTCCCGTTGTTTCCGGTTCTGACGTGATTCGGTTTGTGGTTGACTTGGTCTGGAATCGATTTGTTAATTTGATTCCCGATATGGCAGTTAATCCGCTTCTGAGTTCGAGTCCGAAACCGATCTTGATTCGATCGTGATTCATCCGAGTTCGCTCTTGTTTAGATGACTCGTTGACTCCTCGAACCGTTGGCTTCATTCCACATGCTAATGGATTGTTGGCGTGCGGTTCGTCAGCCTCGTTAGTCCACTTTGTCGCATATTGTTTGGCTTCGGCGTTGTGGGATAACAGTTTTGCTTGGATATGTCGCCCGATGGTCCTTTTGTTGAATCAGCGTCGTCGAGCTGTGCTAAGGGACCCGTAGGCAATTTTATACGCCTACAGATACCCCCTCCAAAGTATTTCAGCCTCGTTCTTTTATAGAAGAGTCTGGAATACTTTGGATATGATTGTCCTAACCTTCAGTCGGTGTAACGGGACTTTGGAATTGCTTCTGTTCTTGATTCCTTCAGCCCTCCAGGTTATTCGGTGCTTTGTCGAACGTCTGTAAGGGTTCCGGTGCTGCATTTATTGTCTGACCGTTGTTGGAATTTTGAACTTGAAGTCGATTCTTGATTTCTTGATTTTTTAGCTCGAGTTGGTTGTTTTAACATAGAACTGATCATCGATTGACAGCGTCGTCCGGCATTTGAGCTTCATTGCAACGCGTTGTCCGGCGTCCAGGCTTCATTGTAATGCGTTGTTCGACGTTTGACACAGTTTATACTCGTACGTCTGCTGGAGTATACACAGTTTAAGCTCTTAAGGTATTGGAGCATGGCAGATACTTGAGTCAAGAGACCAATTTGTAAAATTGGTGCGTCAATGACTCGTACTTATAGAATTTTTGGCAAATTCCCAGCCATCAACGGGTTTGATAAGCCTTTACCGACTACCGTTTGAGTCGGGCTAGCATGCGGATTGTTTAAGTCCGTTCCGCATGTGACGTTAAGCTAAAAGAGTTAACCCTTTTAGTGCTACGATATTGAATACGTAGACTTCGTCTTTCTCCTGTGAAAAGACTAAACTGCAACATGTATGAGACGTTGACTTAGGATTTTTGGCAAATCCTCAGCCTTCAATGGATTTGACGTGCTCTTACCGATTACCGGTTGAATCGGGCTTACATGCGGATTGTCTAAATCCGTTCCGCATGTGACGTTGTGCTAAAGGAATGAACTCCTTTAGACTTTGTGCTATGATGTCGAATACATAGACTTCGCCATTGTTATGGGAATAGGCTACCCAGCGACGCGTGTTAGGCGTTGACTTTAGGGTTTTTGGCTAACCCCCAGCCTTAAACGGATTTGATTAGCCTTTACCGACTACCGTTTGAGTCGGGCTAGCATGCGAATTATTTAAACCCGTTCGCATGTAACGTTGTACTCAGAGATTGAATTCTCTAAGACTTTGTGCTATGATGTCGAATACATAGACTTTGCCATTGTTATGGGAATAGGCTACCCAGCGACGCGTGTGAGGCGCTGACTTATCCCTACTTAGGCTTCGGGATAAAATACCCCAGAATTGAACTCTGGTGTCTTTTTCAATCGGAAAAAGACTAAACCGGCGACGCGTGTTAGGCGTCGACTTATCCTTTCTTAGGATTCAGGATGAACTTCCCCATGCGTGTAAGGCATGGATTTCGGTGTTATTAATAACAACCTGCCACAATGTTGAATATGCGGACGGATGTTCTTTTTAATGGTCAAGAACTAACCGGCAGCGCGTGTTAGGCACGGACTTATCCTTGCTTAGGTTTCAGGATAAAATACCCCAGAATCGAACTCTGGTGTCTTTTTCAATCGGAAAAAGATTAAACCGGCAGCGCGTGTTAGACGCAGACTTATCCCTGCTTAGGATTCAGGATAAACTTCCTAGGATGAATCCTAAATTCTTAGAAAAGGATTGGTGTGGGAAGGAAGAATTTTATATTCTATTCCCCGAACAAGGAAAGGAGACTTGAGGTGGGATCTCCACCCCCAGAATCCGGAAAGGTGAAACTAAGAGTGGGATCTTCACTCCGAGAATCAAAAAGAATCGGATAACCCTAACTGTCGGAAGGTTTGATTACCGAACTAAAGATGAATTTCTCGTTTATCGAGAATGAATTGTGGTTTTGGTCCTAACTGTAGGAAGGTTTGACCAAGCGGGAGCTTGAGATGACCCTAACTGTAGGAAGGTTTGATCACTCGATTTGAAAGTGGACCTCTCGTTTATTGGAGGAATCGAGAGGGGATTTTGGTTTTGGTCTTAACTGTAGGAAGGTTTGACCAAGTGGGGGATTTGAGACGATCCTAACTGTAAGAAGGTTTGATCGCTCGATTTGTGGGCCTCTCATTCATTGAAGGAATCGAGAGGGGAATTTGGTTTTGGTCCTAACTGTAGGAAGGTTTGACCAAATGGGAAAGGAGAGTAAGAGTACAAATTACTGTAAGATGTTGGTTCGTACAAATTACTCAAAGGGGGTTTCTGATGTTAAGTGATAAAGACTTAACAAAAACGGGGTTCTGACAATTCGTCAGTGATTTCAAGAGTGTTTAGTGTTTATCGCTTTATTCATAATGACCGGGTTATCCCTAAGAATATTATATTTAACATTCTTCCGGGAACTTCCCGTTACATGAATTATCGACCCCCAGCTTTCTTTACAAAACTGGGTGCACGATCGGGTTATCCTTAAGAGTACCACGCACGGCACTCTCCAGGAACTTCCCGTGGAAGAAAGGAAATAGTTTAGACTCATATACCTATTGGAGTATTAAGAAGCAGTTTATACTCGTATACTTTTTGGAGTGTCAGGAAGCAGTTTATACTCATATACCGGTCGGAGTTTTGCCGTTTTTTTTTAACTGGCTCACTCTAGCGTTATGACGCCGGCTTCAACCAAGGTTTGGATGCTATTCTTGAGTGTAAAGCACGCCTTGGTTGGGTGAAGGATCCTCCTGTGGTATGCGCAGTACTTCGGATCCGCAATATCGTTAGCTTCCTCCTGATTCGTGATCGGTGGGAGCTTGATCTTGTTATTGTCAAGGAGAGATTTGAAGATGGATGGAACATCTTCGTCCTTGAAGGAGTACTCTTTTTGAGGCCTCTGATCCGAAGTCTTTTGCTGCCTCCGGGACTGCTGTTGCGATGTTTGATTAGCATCGACAGTCGTTGCGGGTGTCTTGCCCTTACCACGGGAGGCGAAGTTCGAGTTTGGAGGATTTGTCGTCGATTGACTCCTCTCGGCCTTCTTCCTTCGGAGGAAGCGTTCGGCTTGTTCCCCTCGGACCTTCAAGTCTTTCCAAGTATTAGACGGTGCTGTCCCTATTGCTTCCAACACGTCCAATGCGAGGTTGTTGTGGCAAGTCTGGAGGATGAACTCCTCAGTGATTGGATCCCGACAATTCAACGCTTTGTTCCGGAACCTCTTGACGAAGGTTTCGACCGATTCCCCGTCCTTTTGTTTCTCGTCGAGCAACGTTCCGATGGATATCTCGGTGTCGTCGTCGAAGAAGTTAGCGAGGAATTTTGTCTCCATGTTGTCCCAGCTATGCACGCTTCCTGGATTGAGGCGGCGATACCAATCGAAGGCGGCTCCGCGAAGAGTGCCAACGAATGACCGCACCATCAGAGGCTCATTGACGGAGATAACACCCAGGTGCGATTTGAAATAAATCAAATGCTGAGTGGGGGAACCTTTCCCATCGAACGGCGTGAAGTTGATTAGACTAAACTTCGCCGGATAGGGGATTGATTCCCACTCCCTTGGGTATGGACAAGGAATGCCCGTTTTCTTCACCTCTTGAGCGGACATCAAGGTATTGATTTTGCTCTCGAGGCTTTTGATCTTCAAGTTTTCACTTGTATCTTCGTTGGCATCCTCATTACCACCCCCTGCGTTGATGGGAGGGTCATTGGCATTATGAGTTTCATTTGCACCTGTGTCCTCATCTTCCAGATTGTTCTGGTTATGACGACTTGGTTCTCCTTGTTGGTTCCTCAGTGCCTGGAGTTGTTGGTCATGCATCTCTTTCATAGTCTGCATGGCCATCTGCATCTCGAGCCTGAAGCTCTCATGTTGTTTGGCCATGGCTTCTTCGAGCATCTTGGCCACTTGTTCCGTGCTTATCATGAATGACTCGCAGGGTTCTCCTTCGCTGGATACAGTATTGTCAGATGCAACCGCAGAGCAAGCATCCGACTCTTCATCTTCTGAAGGTAATCTTGTCTGAACCCTGCCATACGTCCTTCGTGAGATGGCTCCGGACTGCAAACGGGTTAGACGCTGGGATGCATTCAGAATCGACTCGAGATCATCCCGTACCAATGTCCCCTTGTTGGTCATATTAGCGGTGACTCTTGAATGTTCACCGTCTTTAACCACCATTCTCCTTTGTCGGAAACACCTAGGCCTTGGCTTTGGCGTCTCAGTGCTGAGCCTTTCGAACACCGAAACCCTTTCGGGGACCGTCTTAGTGCAATTACACTTAGACAATACCGCCCGAATGAGTTTGGAACAGGGGCACTGAGTCTCGAGCCTACGGGGACTTCTCTTTCTGGCTCTGTTCGTACCCCCAGCACGATAGTACAGCTCGTCCGTATGAAAGTCGGAGCAACCTATCGTGTGTTGGTACGATCTCTCAGGTATAACGTTATCGTCATCGGACGACAACGTTTCCTTCTGGGGGCGAATTGCCTTCTTTGGGCTTTCGAAGGTTACGCGTCTCGAAACGCGCCTTTGTGGGCGTGAATCTTTGACGAGCTTCTGGACTTCGATGCGCAAATTGGCACGCGCAGTAGCCTTGAACTCCTTGTCATGCTGAGAGTGATAGCGACCCCCAGCATGTTGAGTCGTTCGGGGCTCTCTCATCGGGCCCAAACGATCTTGAATTGGAGCTTTGCCTCTTTCATCGGGGATTGGACCGAGGCGTTCCAAAATTGACCTCCTTCTTCGGGATGGTTCCGTAGGATCTCCCGGAGCAATTGTAGGGATCATCGGCGATTTGAGTTGGCTCACCGGAGTTCGAAGGCTGTAATGATTGTGCCTTAACCTGAATCGCCGTTTCAGATTTCGGCCTCCATACTTGGCGGGTTGGGGGCGGTTTCTTTGCCACCTCCTTCTGCAGCCTTCTACGGGCTTCTTCAATTTGAGCCTGTGCCTGCGCTGATAGTGCGCGGCGCTTGCGAATGCGCTCCTCCAGTGTTGATCGGTTCCGTTTGACGCGGATCCATTCGTCCGTCGGCGGCTTGGAGGAGTTACCATTCATCAGTCGTTGAGGCTGTTTACCTCTTCTGTTCTTCAGATCCGCCTTGTAGCGAACTCCGTCAACAGATTCCATGGCCTTTGCGAATTGTTTCACAAGGCGTTGTCGTTGCCTTTGGCGGGCTCTCTTCGAGAGAGTCACTACACCCCCTGCGGCAGAAGGGTTGGCCAGAGTAGATCCGACCTGGTTGGAAATTGGAGGGATCTCACCCAATGCAGCTTCGGCATCAAACAGGGCGAGATCTTCGTTGGTAGCTTCAACTTCTTCGTACCAACGAACTTTTCTCCTGGAGGAGAGCTTCTTGGACTTGCGGGGGGAGGTTGATCCGGACGAGGACACGTACTCCTCGAACTTCTGTTGGTCGAACTCGTACTCGACCTCCTCCACGACCGGAATCAAGATCCGCGGCTGCGACGCTCCGATCTCGGCAGCGAGATCGGTGGCTCCCACTGTGGTCGCCAGATTGTTCGCGGGAAAATTTGTTGCTTTCTTCATTGATTCCATTGCCATCTCAATAACTGTTTATCGGTTACAAAGATCTGGTCTTTTTATAAGACCCGGTTACAATGAAAATCAAATAAAAAGAAATGAAAATTACAACTTTGTTTCCTTATTTGTCGAACAAATCGCGAGCTCCTGTTTTGCGGTCACTCGCTTGCGTGGGTTGTTTGCCTGCGCCGGGGTTGTTTGCCGTGGACCACCGCGAGATCTAGATCCGGTCGGATCTACGTAGTATTACGGGTATTATCCCACCAAGGAGATAATAGCCGGGAGGGATCGTTTCACCAAGGAAACGACCGCTCGAATCTCGGGATCTAAGAACCAAGCTTAGATCCGGAGTGTAACCACGTAGATCTGGGATCCGGTCCTCTCGAACTCCTGCCTTATTTGGCGTTGATGATCGCCGAGCACCAGATCCGGATGAGCAAGTCTTCGAAGTCTTAAAGTTTGAATCTTATTTAGATCTGAGATTTCAATCCTGCAGGGCTTCGCCTCCTCCAAAATCCAACCCTTGAACAAATGAACCCTTTGGCCTATTTATAGGCACTCGTTACTGTGCCCCATGCACGGAACTGGGCCGGCCACCTGTGGGTGGCTCGGCTCTTGGCCGAGCCACCCACAAGTGGCTCGGCTTTGGCCGAGCCACCTGTGGGTGTCTCGGCCTTGGCCGAGCCCCCCTTAGGCGTGGTTTCCGTCGCTTCGTCGTTTCCCGTTGTTTCCGGTTCCGACGTGATTCGGTTTGTGGTTGACTTGGTCTGGAATCGATTTGTTGATTTGATTCCCGATATGGTAGTTAATCCGCTTCTGAGTTCGAGTCCGAAACCGATCTTGATTCGATCGTGATTCATCCGAGTTCGCTCTTGTTTAGATGACTCGTTGACTCCTCGAACCGTTGGCTTCATTCCACATGCTAATGGATTATTGGCGTACGGTTCGTCAGCCTCGTTAGTCCACTTCGTCGCATATTGTTTGGCTTCGGCGTTGTGGGATAACAGTTTTGCTTGGATATGTCGCCCGATGGTCCTTTTGTTGAATCAGCGTCGTCGAGCTGTGCTAAGGGACCCGTAGGCAATTTTATACGCCTACACCACTTCCATGTCTTAAGTCAAAACGTTGAGGTTAGACCCGTGATGCAAAAATCGAACGCCAAGGTCACACCCGTGTTCCAAATTCAACATGCAAGGGTGAGACCCGCATCTCAAGTTCAAAATGCTAGGTCCACCCCCACATTCCAGAAGCAGGATTATGGCGCATACCTTCGCATAGGTCTTACGTGGCAAATCCCTTCAACCAAGATGCATTCGAAGCGAGTGCAGAGAACAAATCATTTACCACAAGGAATCAACAGCTCCAAGATTAGAGTTGAGATCCAAAGTATTCCAAAAATTCGTCCCAGTCAACCGCGAACTTTCGAAAACATTGGAGGGCGTTCTGTAGGCTGTCTAAAAATCACAACAGATAGCTGATCCCCATTAAATACCGATAATGGAAGTTACAATTCGACGGCTTCCAGAAGGCTACAATTTGAAGACTTTCACATGGATCGATGAAGGTTACAATTTGACGACCTTCGCAACAACTGACAAAAGCTCTAATCAACAGCCTTCATAATCAACATCGGGAGTTACAAACTGACGACTCTCATATTTTCAAGGAGCCAAGACAAAGGTTACAAGGTGACGATCTTTGCAACGCTCTAGCAAAAGAGACTACAAATTGACAGTCTCTTCATATTAAAATATAGATATCTCTCAAACCATAAGGAATTTTGCAAAACTGACGGAACAAATCGAACCCTATGGGGTTGGTTTGGTCGGCCCCATCTCGTCGAGATAGCCGATTTTCATATATAATTCGTCCAATTCCGAGTTACAGTTTGAAAGTTATGACCTGTTCTTCGCATCAAGTTATGTTCTGAAGTCCGTCTGCAGGACTGGACTTCGTCTGAACATTGGACTCAGGCTAAAGTTCACCAAGCACGTCAGAGGCTTACCTTTGTATCCAAGATTCAAAACGCAGAGGTCATGCCCGCGTTCTAAACTCAAAACGCAGAGATCGTGGCAACATTTGAGATTCAAAACGTAGAGGTCGTGGACTTGAAACGCAGAGCTCAACTCTACGTCCAACGACAAAAAAACGCACAGTTCATACGGAGCCCAACTCTGCATCCAACAACAAAAATGCACAGTTAATGCAGAATCCAACTCTGTGTCCTAGGTCTAGAGATGTACAGTTAATGTAGAACCCAACTCTGCGTCCCAGGTCCAGAGACGCACAGTTAATGCAGAACCTAATTCTACGTCCCAGGTCCAGAGATGCACAGTTAATGTAGAACCCAACTCTGCGTCCCAGGTCCAGAGACGCACAGTTCATCTCTGCGCAGCGCGACCTGTGCGTTTTCAGCCTAAAACAGGCCCAACTCTGCGTTTTAGGTCCAGAAACGCACAGTTCGGGCCCAGAATGCTGTTTTCAGCGTTTGACTCGTTCAAGCACGATTTGAACGGTTCCAGAACCGTTTTCTCTCCAAGATTTGAGGGGATCACTACCCTATCATGGAGAGATTTATGGGTGGTAGTTATACCCCATTAAACCCTTATTAAGGAGAGATTTAAGGGGGCGGTTACACCCCTAAATCCCCTATAAATAGTGGGAAACTCAACTGAGTTCAGATCCTTTTTTTGGCTAACTTTTTGGGGATCCTTGAACGGGCATCTTGGAGCTTTCTGCAGCAACAAAGTCCTTGGAGCATTCCCTTAGCTTATTAACCGAACTTTCGGTTCAAATCAACTCTTTTTCAAGAGTTCAAACTCGTTCAGAGTTAAACTCGATCTGAGTTATCAACTCGTCCAGAGTTTCCAACTTGCTCTGTAAGTTTTTCTAAACTCGGTCAGAGTTTCAAACTTACCACGCAAGTTTTTCACAACGTCAAATCGTGAGGAGAAGACCATGTTCCAGTGAATCAAGATGTTCGGATCGTCAACAAGAAGCAAACTCAACGCGAGCATTCGAGGGAGGCATCTCATCGTCACCGTGAAGAACCCAGAATTAAACAAAGGGGAGAATCCAGATCATTCTCCTCTCTTTTGTAATCAGAATCTAAATTGTAATCGATTTTGAGAGAATACAAATCAATTTTTCTTTCATTTCTTTTACTTCAAATTTTTCCACAAACAAAGACCTCGCAAATATTATAGGAGACGATGTTGCTAGAGGAGATTATGTGGTAGATGTGTTGTCACAATTTGGTGGTAGTGCATATTTTAGTATTGGTGTTAATGATGATGATATTAGTATGCCAACGGAGAAGACGCCTAGCTATGTCTCTTTAGATGAAGATGATATTCCACTACCGAAGGTTCCAACTATGCCATCAAAATCCAATCCATCTTCTAGTTTGAACAAAGCTAAAAATAACGTGTCAAAGACGTGTAAAAGAAAGGGGGGTATGTCTAGTGAGGACACGGTGCTTATGCGTGAGATTGTAAATGAGGTAAAACAATTCACCTCATCTATGCTCATGGTGAGTATGCATTGGACGGAGAAGTTAGCAAAAGCTATAGTTGCACATGATGATGAATTCGACATAGAAATTCTTCATAAGTTTTATTAAGAATTGCATGAGAATGAATCACAAGCTAGGTTGTTTATGGGGAGGCCAACTATTATGCAAAAGAAGGTGTTGACTGAGTTCATGAAGAGTCAACCTCTTGATTAGAGTGATGGAATTGTGGATTGCCTAGCTTTTGGATATTTTTGTGAAACTAGCTAATTATATCCATGTTTGTGTAATTATTTTTGTATGAAAATGAGCTAGATGATTGCTTATCCTTTTGAATACATCAACAATGGTAGATGTATTAAACTTATATTTGTGCAAAGCTAATGCTACTATCTCTATCATCATGCATCTCAGCCGTGACTTTAAATGTTATATCAAATATTATTTGGCTAATGCAAACTTGTTTGAACAAGTTTACAAGTGGGGAAAGGTGAATGGTTTTACCTCGTTGAATTAAAGTTAATGAGGTATGCATATTTTGTGTCATGATGATGGGCTATTTTTTAGATATGCAGCCAAAGTTTATAACAACAATATATTGTGTCGCCAATATATTGCAGCCAACATTGTGTTAGCCTTCTTATTTTGATGATGTTTAACAAACAATTTACTTCTAATATTGTTTGTCTAGTATTTGTGTTTTCTTATTTATTATAGACAAACAACGTTGTTGGAGGATGGATGGAATTGCGTCTACACGATCATATCCAATGGAGGTTGGTGGAATTATGGAGTGAAGCAACGTACAATTCAAAGTTAAAGATCAAGTTCAAGCTTTATCCGTAAGATTACCAAGTCAAGATTAATTAAAGATCAAGATTGCTTGGGTAATTTAGTTTAGGAGTTTATATTATGTGTGTTAGTACTTTAAGCTCAATCATATACACACATACACGTTTTGGTTTTTGTATATATATAGTTATATATATATATACATATATGTTTTGGTTTGATAGTTTTCGAGTTTTACTATGAAACAATTGAATATAATTAGAAAACAAATTTTTGTTTCATACTTATATGCATATATATGATTTCATCAATATCAATTTTAGTTAGTTCAATGAAATCATGTTTTAGTATATTATATGTGTATTTTGATAAAATACTACATTCATTGTATATAGACTTCATAACAATAGTTTACATTATTCTTCAAGTCTATAAAATTATTTTGTAAAGTTTTAAAAGTTGGTTTAGGTCAAAACATCAAACTCATGTATTTACATTTTCATGTTTTGGACAATTTTATAAAATAATGATATTTTTCATTTGGGAAGTCCTTTTTGGAAACCAGTCATTGTAGCGTGTTTATTATCATGTCTGCAATTATTTGTTGGCCTTCTTGTTTTGATGATGATTTACAAACAATTTACAACTAATGTTGTTTGTCTAGTGTTTGTGTTTTCGTA
>BQKN01061423.1:0-23531 GCA_022839385.1 Asparagus kiusianus | reverse complement strand
GTTTTATATTGAGTTTAGATTTGATTTTATCTCATTGTTACACACACTCATTTGAGCTTATTGTATTTGCATACATAGTATATTTGGGTTGTGAGAGATTATAACATTGAGTTGTGTTTTCATTGAGTTCTCATCTATTGTAGAGAACAAATTTATATTTGTTACATTATGAGTATTGTAAGATTTTCGGTGAGCTAGAAAACCGAGTGTATGGTGAAGTTTTCGGTGAACTAGAAAACTGATTGTGAGGAGTGACGTTGTTCGGTGAGCGTTGAAAACCGACACTGTGAGGTGTAAACGTTATTCGGGTGAGCGTAGAAAACCCGGTTGTGATAGTGGATTTCTCCCCGAGAGTGGGGAGTGGAGACGTAGGACGGAAGGTCCGAACTCCGTGATCATATCTTGTGTTTGAGTGTGCTTTGGCATTTATTTATACTTATGTTTATATTTCTTGTCGCCATTGTCATTGGCTCATTATTTATATGATCCACTATCTAATTCAAATTATTTACCCTTGTGTTAGTTTACATATCATTGCATATATCATATTGTATATCTATTTGGTAGGATATATCTTGTTGTTCATATTGCTTATTCTTGCTTATATCTCTCGTATACCTATCTTGCAAGAATATATTTGTTAAGTATTTTTAATTGGCTTTTAAAGCGGATTAGATTAGCATAAGATCCTAATCACCCCCCCCCCCTCTAGGGTCCAACACATTGCTATTATAAAATTCATGGCGGGGCAGATAATGAAGTAAATAGCCTTTTCTGAGCACATTTATTAGTTGTGTGCATTCCTTATTCATTTTTCGCAACTGTCTTTTTTCGGTTGTGTGCTTTCCATCTGTTTCTTGGCCTTATATTCACTTATGAATTTCTAGCCTTGGTTTCAGTTGTGTGCTTTCTTTGTGCTTTCAGGTGTGTTCCAACGTGTCTTCATTTCCAACCTTAATCGTTTTTATATCACAATCATGCATACATGCTCAGTTTGTGCTTGCCTTCTGAATTTCCAGCAAAGGTCTACTTTCAGTTGTGTGCTTGCTAATTGTTGCTTGTCCTTTGGTTTCAGTCCTGTGCTTTCCTAGTTGTTGCTTCAGCCTTGGTTTCAGTTGTGTGCTTGCATGTGGTTTCAGTTGTGTGCCATTTTGTGGTTTCAGTTTTGTTGGTTAGCAGTCTGATTATCTGAATATTGGTCCATGTGATTCAGTTGTGTTGTGTTGGTAAGCAGTCTGAATTTGCAGCAAATGTTCAGTTGTGTTGCTTGGGAAATTGATTGAAATGGTTGTTATGTAATTGGGAATTTGCAACCAATGTTCAGCCTCTTGGTTTCAGCCTTGCTCTCGGCCTTGATTTTAGCTATTGAACTGTTTGAGCACAGTTGAGTGCTTGCCTTATTCATTTCTAGCAAATGTTTTGTTTTAGCTATTGGGCTGGTTTCAATTGTTTGCTTGGCATTTGGTTTGAATTGTTGGCTTCGCCCTAAGTTTCATATGTGTGCTTGCATGTGGTTTCCGTTGTGTGCTTTCTTTTGGTTTCAGTTTTGTTCCAACTTGTTTGAATTTCCAGCATACGTTTGGTTGCTTATTGTGTTGGTGCATACTTGGTTTCCAGGATGCGTTTGCCAGCTGATACTCTGTAGTATTGGCCCTTGGACTTCAGTTCTGTGCTTATTTGTCTTAATTTTCAGCAATATTTTGGTTGTGTGCAGCCAATGAATCAGTTGTGATGTGTTGGTCAGCTATGTGACAGTTTGGCAAGCTTTATACCAATGCGTTTTACCCCATCAGCATGATTACGTGACAGTTCTTTTTTGGTCTTGTTGCAGAACTTTGTGAATGTGTTTTACCCCCATCAGTTATGTGCTTGCCAAGTGTGTTTCCAGCTAATGTTAGTCTTGGCCTTGCGTTCAGCCTTGGTTTGGTTTCCTTTGTGCTGGCTATTTGTGCATTACATGATGGTTTTCATAACTTGATGCTTGGTGGGCTGTATGTTTGGGCTAGTTGTGCATTACATGCTGATTTTCATAACTTGGTGCTTTAGGGGTTGTTTGTTTGGGCTATTTGTGCATTACATGCTGGTTTTCCATAACTTGGTGCTTGGTTGTTAGTTCTTGGTTATATGACCTGGTGCTTGGATTTTAGTGCTTGGTTTGGCCTTTGGTTTCAACTATTGGTCTTGGTTTCAATTTTGTGCTTGGTTCAGCCTGCTCTCGGCCTTGGTTTCAGCTCTTGCTTGGCCTTTGGTTGGTCAGCTATTGTTGCCCTTTGGTTTTAGTTGATGCTTGGCCTATGTTTCAATTTTGTGCAGGTTTTAAACTTCTCTTGGCCTTGGTTTCAGCTCTTGGTATGCATATTTTGTTGGTCAGTTATGGTTGGCCTTTGGTTTCATGTTGATGCTTGGCCTTTGTTTCAATTTTGTGCATGGTTTCAACCTGCTCTCAGCCTTGGTTTTAGCTCTTGGTTGGCCTTTGGTTGATATGCATATTTTGTGTTATGATAATGGGTTATTTTTAAGATATGCAGCCAAAGTTTATAGCAACAATATATTGGCGAGACAATATATTGCAGCCAACATTGTTATTTATAAACTTCATGGCGAGGTAGATAATGAAAAAAGAGCCTTTTCTGAGCACAAAATATATTGCAGCCAACATTGCTTTGGGTTCGGTTTTGTGCTAATCTGTTATTCATCATTTGATTCACTTGTGATCATAAGATAATTGATTTTGTTCACAATTTTCATGTTTATATGCACAACTATGATGATGAGTGGTAATCTTACCATGGTGATCACAATCAAGTTTTCTTGATTTTTTAGTTTGAACCAAATACTAGAAAATGAGGGAATCTATTCACAATTCAATTATTTTCTTCTTTTTCAAGTTGAACCAAACTAAGAAAAATGGTGGAAAGTATTTTCACTCCATATTTTTTGGTGAAACAAACACAAGAAACACTTTTTAGGAAAATAAAGGAAACACTAGAAAGTGAAGAAAAGTCATTCATGAAAAGTGAAGGAAACGAACCAAACAGGCCCTTACCCTCTTGAACTACCGCTTTCAATACATAGTCAGCACTTTTCCTTTAGGGCTTCAGAACATAATTGTCTTCTAAACTATTAAAATATTCTCTTCTTACTCTCTGAACTATTATTACCCCCATATGCCTCCTAAACTATTAATACACCTATGTCAACCATTTAGATCATTAAATTCAGTATCTAATTACCGCTTCATTTTATTACTTTATGGATAGTTTAATGGATTTATGAGAGAAAAATAATAGTTTACGGAGAAAAATGGGAAGAAAAAACAATTCCAGGACAAGTAAAGAAAAAATCCAATAGTTAGTGGGCGTGTATGGACTAAAAATAGTCACAATGAGAATAATGTATGTTTGCTGAAAAACGAGGAGAATAAAAGGTTGATTATTGGAGTCAACTGTAGAGATTGTTCAATGGGAAACAGATTGAGGTGGACTATTTGTTCCAAGCACTAAGTTATTGCTTTCCAGAAATGAAAATAGTTGTTGGGAACAAAGGATCATTATTATCCTTAAAGTGGTAAACGTAGACTTAACTAAGTCTTCCTGGCTCTCGAGTGGGAATTTTCTTGGCTCTAGATTTTTTTTTTAGTGGACTATGACTAAGCCTTTTGAGGCAAAATAAAAGGTATAGCAATCCTTAAAAATTTGGGTTTTTTTTCGATATTAGTCCCCCAAATCATTAATAATTTGAATTCAGTTCCTCAAAGTCTCCATATTTGAGTTAGTCCTCCAAATCTTTAAACTACAAGTAAATTGAGATTGAGAACCATATTAAGTCAAAAGTTTAAAGTACAAGAAATTGACCCCAACTTTATATATATATATATATATATATATATATATGTATGTATGTATATAGTTGGAAATTAAGGTTAAATCTGGAATGAAACAAGGAATTAGATGTGTTGTAATTTTTAATTTTTTCAGTTAACTGCTGTGCGTTATAGAAACGCTGTGCTTAAAGCAATATTTGGCCTACTCCGGTGCAAGGATCCCAATGCCAAACTGCTTTCAGGAACAGCAGTGCAGTACTCTGGTGTGCACCAACCTAGTACTGTCAAGATCTCCTCGATCTATAAGACCTTTCGGTCAAGGCAAAAGATCTCCTCGATCTCAGAACCTTATGGTTCAAAACCTTTCGGTTTAAGACAAGTCCCTGTGGACACAAGTTCCTGCAGCAGCAGCACAACAGCAACAACGTCGGGATCGACATTCGTATTCCAACACGCGACGTTCGTGTTTCACGCTCGCAAGAGGATTTTCAGCTTACTATCAAGACCTGCCCAAGGGCACTATTTATAGGCCTCTAAGGTCAGCTTAAGAGTCACAAGCAATTAATGTGACTGTTACAATTCTTAATGGCAATTAAGATTGTAACATCAATGTATTAAATTGCTCTTAATGTTGTTGTAACTGCTGCATGCATTAACTCCTGAATACGAGGCAATCAATGGACGCGTTGCTATGAAACGTGAGGGTCACGTCTCAACAAATCAGACGAACCTCGTTTGACAAACGAACGTGATCAAACGGGCGAACCTCGTATGACAGTCGCACCTCGTCGAACGAGCGAACTTCGTCAAACAAGCGAAACTTGTATGACAGACGAACCTTGTCGAACGAGCGAATCTCGTCAGACAGGCGAACCTCGTATGACAGACGAACCTCGTCGAACAAGCGAACATCGTATGACAGAGGAACCTCGTCGAACGAACAAACATCGTCAAACAGGTGAACCTCGTATGACAGATGAACTTCGTCGAACGAGCGAACCTTGTCAAACTACGAGAACGCTAGGGTCACCATCGTGCGAATACGCAGCTCGTCCGCATGCTGCGAAGCAGCCTACGAGGCAATCTTCGTGGCGACCATAGTGGCGCCAAACAGTGCCACCTCGTCCCGATGCCTCCATGCGAAGTGCAAAGTATGCCTAACAAAGCACCACTTAGCGCCTCAGCCGATTAGCCCCGATCCCCGGCCCATTAGCCCACGGCCTACGACCCACGACCCACTAGAACTTATGAGGGATTAATTCAAATAAAATACTTCTCGGTTTGTCGTTGGCAAGCCTCGAATAAGGGACCTTTTGAAACAACAAAACATTAACTTTCCACTAGGCTACTAAGCATTTAAAAAAAGTACTTGTAGTTAATATATATATAGTTTGAAAACTCATTTTGGAAAGCAGTTTTGACCAAAAAATCTAACAATCCCCTACAAGTTTTTAAACTAGTGTCATGTAATGGTGCCGTCGTTTCAATCGTTGTGCATAAGGTAGATGTCGCAATGACTTGAATCCCTCTTAGACCAACTGAATAGAAGATGGATGCATGGTGTCGCAGAGACTTGAACCAGCACATGTCTAAAATCCAGCGATCACACAAGATCAAACTCATATGTGGTAGTTTTCACTTTGAACCACACTTGCCTTTGCCTTTGCACATTTATGGCCCTGTGCTTGTCTTGGTTTCTGCTAGGGCTCTAGGTATCTTTCCACAAGACACCATAGGAGACGGCCAAATCTCCACCCAGGCATAGGTGAGTTATTTAGGCATGTTTCCTATCAAACATCCCGCATCCGAAATGCTTTGAACTCATTAAGGCTTAAGAGGCATCCTCTCTCATGAAAGGATTCTAGGTGAGTCCTTTAGGCGTGTTTCCTATCTAACACCCCGCATCCGAAATACTTTGGACCCATTAAGGCTTAACAGCTACCCCTTTACATGATAGGATTATCGGTGAGTCCTTTAAGCATGTTACCTATATCAAACATCCCGTATCCGAAATACTTTGGACTCATTAAGGCTTAAGAGCCAACCTCTATACATAATAGTGTTAGACCCTAGAGGGGGGTGATTAGGGTCTTATGCTAATCTAATCTGATTTTATGCTAATTAAAACTAATTACAAGTTATCCTAGCAAGTATGAAATACAATAATATATATGAGCTAGGATAAGAAATATGAACTAAGGGGTGGATAAAATAAATGAGTAATGCACAATTGGCGATATAAGATAAATACAAAGGCAAATGTGTCAAAGACAAACTCAAACACACTCAAAAGATCACGGAGTTCGGATCTTCCGTCCTACGTCTCCGCTCCCCACTCCTGGGGAAAAATCCACTATCACAATCGGGTTTTCTACGCTCACCCGAATAACGTTTACACCTCATAATGTTGGTTTTCAACGCTCACCGATCAACGTTTACACCTCACACTCTCACTCGGTTTTCTAGCTCATCGAAAACTCTACAATCAACACACTCGGTTTTCTTGCTCACCGAAAACCTTACAATCTCACAATTTAACAAATGATTTGTTCTCTACAATAAATGACAACTCAATGTAAGCTCACTCTTAATTGTTACAACTCTCACCAACCCAATTATACAATGTATGAAAATACAACAAGCTCAATGTGGGTGTGTGTAACAAAGAGGTAAATCAAATCTAAACTCAATACAAAACTAGCTTTAATAAAATGATAATCAAACAAATATGAAAATATAAAGCTAGATAAGAGTTTAGAAATGCTTCTCTGAAAAACAGGATGGAGAGATGGATTAAGATGAAGCTCAATCAATGTAGATGATCTCCTCCACTTGTGTAAAACTATTTCCCAAATAAAAACTCTTTTAAACAAACACTAAACAAACTTTAAACCCTTGTTAAAATCTTTTAAACCATTCTCTTAGGTAATGAGAACTGAGATCAATGGGGTATTTATAGCCTCCCAAAACCTCAACTAAAAATCCCAAACAAAAGACCAAAAAGCCCAAGTCAACAGTTACAGGAAATAGCCGTTGGAACAGATTAGACAGATCGGCGGTCGACCGCGAGCAACAAAAAACCAAAACTGGGCTCTGAAAGGTTGACGGTCGACCGTGGCGGTCGACCGCGAAAGTTTCTGGATTGTGTACGGTCGACCGCCACGGTCGACCGCGAGCCACCAAAAAACTTACGGAGTCTTTAACTCATGGCGGTCGACCGTGGCGATCGACCGCAAAATGACACAGACTAAAAACAGGTTTTGAAAGCTGTTATACTGATTTTGAAACCCTGTTTAAAAATATCAAATAAATTCCAAAAAATATAAAACTTTGGGAAATGATTGTAGACATGATAATACACATGCTATAAAAACTGGTTTATAAAAAGAACTTTCCAAATAAGAAATATCATTATTTTACAAAATAGTTCAAAACATGAAAATGTGAACATATGAGTTTTGACATTTTAGCTTAACCATGTTTTGAAACAATACAAAATGATTTTATAGACTTGAAGAAAGATGTAAACTATTGTAATGAAGTCTATAAACTAAAAATATAATATTTTCGCAAATACACTAGAAAATGAAACATATGAGTATATATAAGAAAATATATTTGTTTCATATCTAATAAATTAAACCAAAACATATATGTATATATATAACTATATATATACATGGAAACCAATAAATGTATGTGTATATTATATTGAGCTTAAGGTACGAACACATATAATATAAACTCCTAAACTAAATTACCCAAGCTTGATCTTGATCTTCAATAGCTTGACTTGGTAATCTTGCGGATGATGCTTGAACTTGGATCTTTAACTTGAATTTGCATAGCTTCAACCACTATTCCACCAACCTCCATTTGATATGATCGTTATGGCGCAATTCATCCATCCTCCAACACGTTGTTTGTCTACAATAAATAGGAAAACATAAATACTAGACAAACAACATTAGATATAAATTGTTTGTAAATCATTATCAAAAGAAGAAGGCCAACAATCTCCCCCTTTTTGATGATGACAAACAATTTACAAAAAGGATATATGCATGAAAGTAAATGAATATATAAATTATAATTCACATGCATATAAACAAGGAAATGTATACTCATAATATTTTTCCCCCTTTGACAACAACAAAAAGTGGACAAAAGAATTAAGGGAGCGAAAGCTCCCCCTATCAATAAGCATAGGTGAGTATCAAACTAGTATAGGGATTGCTCCCCCTATCAAAATGCGTTAAAGAATGTATGCAATGAGGATCAAGGCAAACATATGTGAGCAAGCATATATGGAAAATATGCTAAACACTCCTCACATACGAAAAAGATAATGAGAACGCATATGGATATATCAATATGAAAAATAGTGTCTCATATCAAAGAACATAAAAACCATGTGTAAAGGTAGATTTATGAAATCAAAAGAAAAAGAGCATGAGAATCATGCAAAATGTTTTCAAATGAAAAGAAATCAATCAAATGAAATCATAAATCAAAATTTAAATCTAAAACCAAAACATCATTGATTTAAAAAAAATCAAGAGAGGCAATTATATCTAGCTTTTGAGCTAGTATCAACCCATATGAACAATTTAGCACCCGGTAAATAAGATTTGGGAATAAACACCCAATAATCCGGGGGGTTATATAAATACAAACCTCTCATCAAAACAAGACCAATAATCATGAAAACAAAAGATTTGATCAATTAAAATTTGTTTTCATATAGAAAGTTTAGAACACGTTTTTCAAAACCAAGAAAAAGAAAAAGAAAAATACTAAAATTCTTGGTTTAAAAATCAAAATTTTTTTAGTACCCAAGAATTCTTAGTACCAAAAAATTTAGGGACATGACCCCTATCATTTAAGCTCAAAACCCTAGGGTTATGAACTCTCTTGGGCGCATATGGTGCATAGCACGGTCAAAACAATAATCTTGCAAATGACCCTTCCGATTGCAATTTGTGCAATGAAAGAGATCCATTTATTTTTGTGGACCTTTAGCTCGTGCACGGGAATCATTTGCAAATAAATGTTTTTCTTTTAAATTATATCGCAAATGAGAAACATCATTAAACAAAGGTGGTTTACTTAAGAAATTTGACAAGTTTGAATATTTTTTCAAATCATAATAAAACTTCGCCAAATGGTCAAATCTACCACAAACATCACACTTAAAAATATGTGGTCTACTAGAAACATTTGGCAAATAAATTTTTTTTTTCAAATCAAAACAATATTTTGCCAAGTGACCAAAACGATCACAATGATCGCACTTGAACACACTAGCATGCTTATGATGAACTTTGTGAGAATGAGCATGTGAATGTGTAAGTGTACAAGATGAAGAAGCTACATGAGATGCACAAGGAGCATTAGAATTCTTATGTTTGTGTGCATCATAACAAGACTTAGCTAAATGATCTTGACGGCCGCAAATTGAGTACTTATAAGTTTTGCTATACATGTGTGCATAATGTGTGGATGATTTTGACTTAGCACACATATTCATAATCTTCTTATGGTTGTTAATGCATGTAGAAAGAGTTGAATCTAAAGAAAAAATATGGTTTTTAACATCATTCAACTCATCATTAGGCATATGTGCAATTTTATTAGAAGTAGAACATAAATAGTCATTTATAAAAAAAACAGTATCATTTTTTATGTTCTCTACTTCTAACATGGCATTATTTTTGTCATCAGTTAAGTTAGCAATATTCAATTTTAAATTATTATTTTCCAAATTTAACATATCATTGTTTTCTTGAAGAGCAATACTTTCTTAAGAAATGATATCAAATTTGGAAGCTAACTTCTCATGATCGGATTTTAAATGTCCATGCTTGCGTTTTAAATCAATAAAATCATTTTGCAATTTGTTAAAGGCATGCAATAATTTTTCACTAGCACAAGCAAGTTCGTCACTAGATAAATCATTAATCGATTCGAACTCGCAAACCTCACTAGGGCTATCGCCTAGTGCTCGTGTGCATGATGATCCATATGAACTTAAAGCCGGATCCTCTAAAGCTTTTCGGATCGCCTCCAAATTTCCTTGATGTGCTTCTATAAGTTTTCATAAGGTATAAGAACTATCAAAATGAACAAACTTGTTAGACATAGATGGACCAAGAGTATTTACTAAATATTCTAACAAAATATTATTCATTGTAAACATACGATGATCATTTTTACTCCACTTGGATTTCTCCAAGGTGGGGACAATATAAGCACAATCTATAATTTTCCATAATTTAAAATGTTTAGATCAAACAAATAGCTTAAATCTAACACACCACTGGACATAGGAGAAATTATCTAAACAAGGAGCAACATTCATGACATAACCTAAAAAAGGTGCACCGTGCATATCCATAATGTATATATATGCAAGCAAAGCAAAAAACAAAAATTAGATTAGCACGAAAAAACGACTTGGATCTTTAAGGCGATTAGTCCTTAAATTAAAGAGCACTAAGCTCTGATACCAATTGTTAGACCCTAGAGGGGAGTGATTAGGATCTTATGCTAATCTAATCCGATTTTATGCCAATTAAAACTAAATACAAGTTATCCTAGCAAGTATGAAATACAACAAGATATATGAGCTAGGATAAGCAATATGAACTAAGGGGTGGATGAAATAAATGAGCAATGCACAATTAGCGATATAAGATAAATGCAAAAGCAAATGCGCCAAGGACAAACTCAAACACGCTCTCACTTGGTTTTCTAGCTCACCAAAAACTTTAAAATCAACACACTCGGTTTTCTAGCTCACCGAAAACC
Organism: Asparagus kiusianus; assembly: GCA_022839385.1. Classification (NCBI taxonomy): domain Eukaryota; kingdom Viridiplantae; phylum Streptophyta; class Magnoliopsida; order Asparagales; family Asparagaceae; genus Asparagus; species Asparagus kiusianus. Next base: position 12,898 of record BQKN01061423.1, on the reverse strand, counting down.
TTACAATCTCACAGTTTAACAAATGATTTGTTCTCTACAATAAATGAAAACTCAATGTAAGCTCACTCTCAATTATTATAACTCTCACGAACCCAATTATACTATGTATAAAAATACAATAAGCTCAATGTGGGTGTGTGTAACAAAGAGGTAAATCAAATCTAAACTCAATACAAAACTAGCTTTAATAAAATGATAATCAAACAAATATGCAAATGTAAAGCTAGATAAGAGTTTAGAAATACTTATCTAAAAAACAAGATGGATAGATGGATTAAGATGAAGCTCAATCAATGTAGATGATCTCCTCCACTTGTGTAAAACTATTTCCCAAACAAAAACCCTTTTAAACAAACACTAAACAAACTTAAAACCCTTGTTAAAATCTTTTAAACCATTCTCTTAGGTAATGAGAACTGAGATCAATGGGGTATTTATAGCCTCCTAAAACCTCAGCCAAAACCCCCAAATAAAAGACCAAAAAGCCCCAGCCAACGGTTACAGGAAATAGCCATTAGAACAGATTTGACAGATCGACGGTCGACCACGAGCAACAAAAAACCAAAACTGGGCTCTGAAAGGCTGACGATCGACCGTGGCGGTCGACCGCGAAAGTTTTTGGACTGTGTACGGTCGACCGCCACGGTCGATCGCGAGTCATCATAAAACTTACTGAGTCTTTGAACTTATGACGGTCGACCGTGGCGGTCGACCACAAACTGACACAGACTAAAAACAGGTTTTTAAAGCTGTTATACTGATTTTGAAACCCTGTTTAAAAATATCAAATAAATTCCGAAAAATGTAAAACTTTGAAAAATGATTATAGACATGATAATACAGATGCTACAAAAACTGGTTTATAAAAAGGACTTCCCAAATGAGAAATATCATCATTTTACAATAGTCCAAAACATGAAAAATGTGAACATATGTGTTTTGACATTTTAGCTTAACCATGTTTTGAAACAATACAAAATGATTTTATAGACTTGAAGAAAGATGTAAACTATTGTAATGAAGTCTATAAACTAAAAATATAATATTTTTGCAAATACACTAGAAAATGAAACATATGAGTATGTATATGAATATATATCTGTTTCATATCTAAGAAATTAAACCAAAACATATATGTATATATAACTATATATATACATGGAAACCAATAAATGTGTGTGTGTATATTATATTGAGCTTAAGGTACTAACACACATAATATAAACTCCTAAACTAAATTACCCAAGCTTGATCTTGATCTTCAATAGCTTGACTTGGTAATCTTGCGGATGAAGCTTGAACTTGGATCTTCAACTTGAATTTGCATAGCTTCAACCACTATTACACCAACCTCCATTTGATATGATCGTTATGGCGTAATCCATCCATCCTCCAACACATTGTTTGTCTATAATAAATAGGAAAACACAAATACTAGATAAACAACATTAGATATAAATTGTTTGTAAATCATCATCAAAACAAGAAGGCCAGCAGATAGGATTTCACTTGTAAATCTTACTTGACTTTTGAACCAATCATCTTGTCATTAGTAGCGTAAGGTTTGAACTAATAACTTGACGAAATGGTAAGTATTTGTAAGACTCACCAAACTTTACAAATCTTACTTGACTTTTGAACCAGTTATCTTTATTATTAGTAGCATAAGCTTTAAACTAATAATTGGATGAACATGGTAAGTATTTATAAGACTCATAAAAGTTTGAGACACATTGCAGCAAACGTCCTTTCGACTATGTCCTTTTTTAGACCTTTAGTCAAAGGATCAGCCACATTCTCTGAAGACCAAACATCAATCACTGAGATGACTCCTTGGCAAATGAGTTCTCTCAAATAGCCATGCTTCAGATGAATGGTCCGCTTCTTTCCATTGAACAACGAGTTCGCTGCCACAACACCCGTTGCCTGATTATCACAATAGATTGTAATTACGCCTTACAATTCTGTTAATGGAAGGTCTCGAAGAATACAACTGAGCCACTCAGCTTTATCTCCTGCAACACTGAGTGCGAAGAACTCAGATTCCATCGATGACTGTGTAATCATAGTTTGCTTCTTAGATTTTCACGAGATGGCAGCTCCACCCATGGTGAAGACAAAACCTCTAGTAGATCTTCACTCATCTGGTTTTGAGCACCAGTTCACATCTGAATAGCCTTCGATTACAGCCGGATATCCAGTGTAGAATAGGCACAGACCTGTAGTTCCTTTCAAGTATCTCATCAATCTTTGGATAGCATCCCAATGTAGCTTTCTAGGATTACTTGTGAACCTACTTAGCATACCTACAGCAAATGCTATATCTGGCCTTGTGCAGCTCATCACGTACATAAGACTTCCAATTATCTTTGAGTACCTTAGCTGCTCTACTGGTCTTCCAGTGTTCGTTCGAAGCTTCTTGTTGTAATCATACAGCACTGACAGTTCTGGCAGGTCGTAGTAGCCATACTTCCTTAGCATGCTCTCGACATAATGAGATTAGGACAATCCAATACCCTCTTCAGAGTATATGATTTTGATTCTGAGAATCACGTCCACAGTTCCAAGGTCCTTTATACTGAACTCAGCTGATAGAAATTTCTTAGTAGATGGTACTATCTCCAAATCACTCCCGACGATGAGCATATCATCCACATAGAGACATATAACCACCATCTTCCCTTCAGTGATCTTAATGTATAGACGCTTGTCAGACTCACTGACTTGATACCCATAATTGCGAACAACCCCATCGAACTTCTTATGCCAGAGTTTCAGTGCCTGTTTAAGTCCATATAGAGACTTAATAAGCTTACAAACTTTACCAACTAGAGCATCAAGTCCTTCTGGTTGTAGATCTCTTCTGTGAGGTCTCCATTGAGAAAGGTAGTCTTCACATCCATCTGATGTAGACGAACCTTTTTATCGTCGCCCATGTGATAAGCACTCTGATGGTAGTGATCCTACAAATTGGTGCATAGATGTTAAAGAAATCTATTCCTTCTCTCTGAGAGAATCCTTTTGCCACCAGTCTTGCTTTGTACTTCTCAATAGTACCATCAGGACGAAGCTTCTTCTTGAAGATCCATTTGCAACTGATAGGCCTAACACCTTCAGGTACATCCACCAGCTCTCCCGTGTGATTTTGGATCAATGAATCCATCTCATCATCTATAGCTTCTTTCCACAGAAGAACGTCTGTTGACTGCATTGCTTCTTAGAAAGTCTGTGGATCTCCTTGCACATAATAAGTGATGAAATCATTTCCAAAATCTTTCTGTTTTCTGACACACTTGGAAGATGGTTCATTCACTCCTTCATCACTGATACTTTCGGTTTCTTACGAAACTGGTTCCTCTGGTGCATCTGACGTGCTAGCATTCTCTGCTATATCTTTGAGCAATAATCCTTTATCTTTGATAAACTTATCCTCAAAGAATTCTGCATCCCGAGCTTTAATGATGGAGTTGGTTCCAAGATCAAGAAACTTGCAAGCATCACTATCTTCAGCAAAGCTAAGAAACACACATCTGTTTGCCTTTGGTCCGAGCTTAGGCCTTCTGATATCTGGAACTCGAACATATGCGAGACACCCCCACACTTTAAGACTATCCAAAGGATCTGGATATCCTAACCATAACTGATGAGGAGTACTATCAGTTTTAGAATAGGGTACTCTGTTCAGAATACAGTTTGCCATCAGCAAAGCCTCTCCCCAATAGAATGTAGGTAGATCGGATGTGATTAGCATCGAATTCATCATCTCTGTCAATGTGTGATTATTCCTTTCTACAATTTCATTAGATTGCGGAGAATATGGAGCAGTAGTTTCAGCAATGATTCCATGCTCCTTGAAGTATGCTTCCGACTCCTTAGATTGGTACTCTTCTCCTCTGTCGCTCCTGAGTCTTTTCACCTAAAGTCCAAGCTGCTTCTCTACTCGAGTCCGAAACTCGACAAATTTCCTGAATGCTTCATCTTTAGATTTCAGTAGGTAGACATGGCAGAAGCGAGAATGGTCATCAATGAAAGTGATGAAGTACTTCATGCCGCCTCGAGTGACAAAGCTCTTGAAATCATAAGTATCTGAGTGAATCAGATCCAATAGGTTGGTGCTCCTTGTGATGCTTGGAAATGGCTTCCTTATCAGCTTCGCTTGCGTACAGACTTCATACTTCTCAAGTTTGTTACCCTCACATTTTGGAAGTTATCCTAACTTCTCCATGCTGGACAGCTTTCTATAATTTACATGTCCTAGCCTATTATGCCATAATACAGAGGAGTAAGCAGAAGAGGATACTTCATTTACAACTGAATTGGGTACAATAGTACTGATCTTATACATGCCATCAGTACGATATGTATTACCAAAATACATTTTCTTAAATGATAACACAGCCTTTCCTCCTTGGAAATCCAGCCTCATACCGACATCACGAAACAGGCTTCCAGAGACTAAGTTTTTAGCAATTGAGGGGACATGTTTCACATCCTTTAATGTGAGAGTCTTCCCTGAAGAAAGAGTTAGCACCACAGTCCCGGTTCTAAGAACAGGAACCACAGAACGATCAGCCATTGTTACATTCTCTTTGGCAATAACATAGGAAGTGAATAAATCTCTGTTGGAACAGACATGACAGGTTGCACCTGTATCTAACCACCAACCCGAGACTTTGCTGGGAGTTGTCAACTGAAAGAGCATAGCCACACAATTATCAATTTGATTAACACTGTGTGCTATTCCCTTCTTTGGTGCTTTGCAGTCCTTGGCAAAATACCCTTGCTTCCCACAGTTGAAGTATTTACCGCTCTTCTTGAAATCTTTCTTTTGTACATTCAAGTTCTTCGGATTATGATTATTCTTTTTGTTAAAAAATTTCCTTTTCTTAGAAGAATTGGTACCCTTCTCAGAGTTAGTTGCCACTATGTTAGCAGACGCCTTCTGCTTAGCTAGGAGCTCATTCTTTGTGCGAGTTCGAATCTCGTCCTCGATCCGAATAAACCTCTTCAAATCAGACAGAGTCACCTGTCTTTTCCTTCTTCGAATGTCCGTGGAGAATGGCATCCAAGATGGAGGAAGCTTGTTGACAATTGCACCAGAAATAAAGGTTTGACAAAGACTGATCTTTTCATCCTTTAGCTTCATAACAAGCTTTTCGAGTTCTTGCATTACATGCTCCCACTGCTGAGATTTGCTCACTTGCATAGCCTCCTCATAGCATTTTAGTTCTCCGTTATCTATGAAAAATAGGTAGTCTAGTGGCGAGAGATACATGGGATTCGGTTTAAATATCCTAGATGATCTCCTAAGCGCCTCGCCTTGGGTAATTGGTTCTGTACCTGGAGTCTCCTCCATTCTTTGGTCAGAATTGACATTATCTTCCCCATCTGGAAGTTTCTCTAAATCCATGTACTCGGATGCGCCCGCATCTGTAGTGTTGCTCCTACTGCTTTGGTCAGTCTTGATATTGTCTCTATCCTTGTACATTGCCTCCTCATTGAATATGATGTCTCGACTCCTGATGATTTTCTTGTTCTTCGCATCTCAAAGACGATACCCGAACTCATTAATACCGTACCCAATGAATGTGCACTTTAGTGACTTTGCTTCCAGCTTGTCTCTGTCATGATCACTGATGTCGACATATGCCACATAACCAAAGACTCTCAAGTGTGAGAGATTAACCTTCTTGCTTCTCCAAACCTCTTCCAAAATCCTAAAGTTCAATGGAACTAATGGCCCGTGATTTATCAGGTACGCTACTATATGCACCGCATTCGTCTAAAAAGTTTTTGGTAGACCTGTATGTAGACGCATGCTCCTCGCACACTCTGTCAGTGTTCTGTTCATTCTTTCTGCTTTGTTGTTTTGTTGTGGCGTCCCTAGAGTAGTCCTCTCCAAACAAATCCTATTCAGAGCACATAACTTCTTAAACTCCTCAATTCATATTCTCCACTATTGTCTGATCTCAGACACTTTACTTTCAGATCTATCTCATTCTCCACCATGGTTTTCTACTTCTTAAAGATGTTAAACACCTCTGACTTGTGCTTCATGAAGTATACTCATACCTTCCTCGAGTGATCGTCAATAAAGGTGACATAGTACGCCAAACCGCTAAGAGAAGACACACTAGCTGGACCCCATACATCTGTATAAACAAACTCTAGCTTGTGAGATTTAGGTGGTCTTCCACCTTTTTGAAAGTTAACTCTCTTATGCTTCCCGAATATGCAGTCTTCACAAATACTGACTTCCACCGAATTGATGCTGGTTAGCTTCCCTTTTGAGTCCCACTCATGTGTCCCAACCTATTATGCTACATATTTGCACTATCTCTGCCTGCTACAATTACGAGGGTGTCACTCATATGTGAAGTTAAGTAGAGGGTATCTGTTTTGTTGCCTTGGGCAACCACAATTGTACCGTTGGAGATTTTCCACGAATCTTTGATAAATATTATAACATAGCATTCTGCTCCAAGCGAGCCAACCGAGATAAGATTCCTCTTTAGCTTTGGTACATGTCTGACGTTCTTTAGAGACCACTTTGAGCCCTTCAACTGTATTTGCACATCAACTCTTCCAACAACACTATAAGGTTCATTGTCCCCCAAGTGTACTTTCTCAAAGTCCCCTACTACATAGTTCTAAAAGAGCTTCCTATTAGCAGTGGCATGGAAAGAGGCTCCCGAATCAATGACCCATGAATCTGAATCGCTATCCGTCATGAGAATTAATACATCTTACACAATATGAGCCTCCTGCTCATTTTATCCTTCTTCGGTGCTTTACAGGTTGAAGACATGTGGCCCTCTTGGCCGTAGTTCCAACATTTCCCTTTGATAGGTTTCACCTTCGAGTTAGACCACTTCTTCTTTGACTTCGATCGATTCCTATTTTGGTTCCACTTATTATGGCTTCTGCCTCTCTGCTCGAGACTTAGGGCTGAACCTGAACCTTCTGATTCATTCGATTTTATTTTAACCTTCTCGGATAGAATTATACTCACAACCTACTAACAACCTCATTCAGCTTTAACTTCTCCTTCCCTGTTGAGTTGCTGATTGCGGTCACACAACCTGCCTAACTATCCGACAACTATGATAGTATTAATAGGGCTTACGCTTCGTCATCAAACGTGATGTTGACTGAGATGAGTTGATCAACAATCGTGTTGAACTCACTGAGATGCACCGTGAAGGAACATCCTTCTACCATCTTGAGGTTGAAAAGCATTTTTACGAGATGTACCTTATTTGCAGCTGATGGTTACTTGTACATCGTTGCGAGCGCTTCCATAAGCCACACCATCATCTTGTCCTTTAAAATATTGTGTGCTACAGATTTTACGAGCGACAATCGGATCTGTCCCAAGGCCTTTCGATCTAATATTTCCTAGTCCTTGTCGGATTCCTCTTTCTTCTTTCCTTTTTATTTACCCATCAACGGACGGTAAAGCTCCTTCTGATATAGATAGTCATCCATCTATGACTTTCAGTAGACGAAGTCTGATCTGTTAGTTTTACAATTTTAGATTTGCCTTCTTCTGTCATTTCTTACACACACAAATCTGAACAAGGGTTGTGATACCAGTTGTTAGAAAATTCAAGCTATTCGACCACCTGTCAAATATGAACCCTCATGCGGAATTTTTACCTATTGAATCTTATATTAAGATAATAGAAAGAAGAAATCACAGCAAATAAAAATTACAAGAAAAAAGAACACTGAGTTTTAACGAGGTTCGATGTAATAATCCAATTTTTTATACTAATCAATTATATTGGAGGCCCATCTATTTGTGAATAAAATAAAAAAATAAACAAAAATATGTAAGACCCATGAGTGTTTTGGAATTAAGAAGGCCCAACTCCATCTTTCCCTTTTGTTTTTCTTCTTTCACGTGAGATGTTTGAGGGAAAGATATTTTTGGAAATATTTCCCCACTTAACAAATATCTCTCAAAATCCCTCCACTAAAATCTCACTCCCTAATTCTCTCCCTAAATTCTCTCTCCAAATCACTCACTTTGTCCCCTAATTCCTTTTTATTCTCTCTTTAAACTCCTTCCCAAAATTTACTCACGCATAAAAAGAGAGAGACATCATATTTACTCACGGAAAAAAAGAGAGAAAGGAAGAAAAAAATAAAAATAGAAGGACAAGAGGGAGGGGAGTTTGGCTATCGGAGAAGGAGTTGCGTGGTGTTTCTGCTTCCGGTATCAATCGGCAAGCATCTTCCTAAACTTTTTCCTCTTAAAAATTTTTACTCTATGCAAGTATTTTCTTATCATTTCCCTCTTTCATTATAGTTCATAGAAATAAGTAGTAGGCTTCTCAAATGATGGTGTCTGGCAAGTCTTGTCTGAGAAATTTTTGATATTTATACTGGACTAGAGACTCGTTGCTTTATTTTAGGAGTATCGTGAAAAATCTTCTGTGACTATGAGATTCCTTATGAAGTAAATGGACTATCCAGGAGGAAGTATCTAATCTTGTTTACTTAGAATGGCATGATTAATGTTCTTATTAGGATGTTATTGTCTGTGGTGCGCTAGCCCCATCTCGCCTTGGTTTGAAAATATTAAATAAAAATAATGGCTTGTTTTTTTTTTTTTTTTGACTACTGCTGTGCTAGATATATTGATATTGGATATGATTGGCCAAATTCAATTCTACTCTAGCCTAGGTCTCTAATTAAGTTTTGATCCCTGTGGATTGTAAAATGACCATGCTTGTTTGCATCTGCAATTAAATTAAATTAGTATTTCAAGGGATAACTTAGTGAAACTGGATAAAAATTCAATTGGGATTCCCTAAATTGCTCAGCTCTCATATTCTTAGCATGGGTTCAGTGTCTATATGCATAAAACATTCATTTAATTTCAAGCATCTCCATGGTAAGTGAATAACATAATCAAGTCAAGACACATAGCATGAGGGAAGAGAGAAATCTTTGTGTAGCAGAGCATATACAAGTTTACAGCACAAAATATTAATATAATAGAGTAAGCACTTCCATCACAACCACTACAATTATCTATATATCCTTTTGCAGCTTTAGTGTTTAATTAGAAGCTGCATGTTTGTCATCAGCTGAGGTTTTGTTTTATAACCAATAAAGTTTGTTTCACTGACTGTTCAATTATTATTTTTATTAACCAACTAGAAACCTTACTTTTTCCCCAAGGCCACAGGTCATCCACCCGAAACGATAAACCATATTTGATTTCTTAATTATAGTCAAAGTAGAACTTGGACATTTTTTTTCTCCTTTATTTCTCCTTTCTTTTACGACTTATTTTTTTTCTTTTTCTGCATTCATCATTTACATGGGGCATATTTGATTTTTTTTATGTACTCGTATTTGAGGAATCAACACTAAGGCTCGAAGTATTTTTTTCCTAGTTGGTATGTATTGTGTTTGACATATATGACTGTATGGAAATTTGTTGCTTGATGACCTAGTTGTCCTAAAATAGAAGAGACTGTGCATGAATACGACTCCTGTTAAAAATATGATTTATAAGCGTGCTTCCATAGCATGACTATATCCTCGATATTGATATCCCGATATGAGAATTTTTTTCCTTGGCTATTACTATTATAGCATCGACTAGACGATGCACCCGTCTTGATTAGATATGTTCTGGGTCACAGTTATTTTTATAGTTTTACAGAAATCGTTCCACGGTAACTCTGTGGTTAGTGCACAACATTTCATGCACAGTCACTTAAATTTAATCGACAACATGAGGTTTATAAGGGGAATTAGATGGAGAATATAACATGTATGTAAACGGGCATAGGCGCATTACTGATATACTGAGTTATATATATATATATATATATATATATACACACATGGGGCCAAAGGGCCAATACTTGACTTAAAGCCGTGTTCCCGGGGAACCGATTTATATACATGAAAATATTCTTCTGTAATTCAAATAATATCTAAAACAGTAATAATAGGCTTGGGTGTCATGTGGTTGACTCTATTTGATATCTATAATTAGCATTTTTTTCCTCTATTATCGTTAATTGAGTTTTTTCTATATATTTTTTTTCTTTATTCATGTCACATTACACTTATACGTGCCTTATTCCTTCATTTTACATGCTTGTTGGGAGTTTTCTGACTCCCCTGGGGTTTGTATGCCCTAAATTCAGAAATTGTTCTTTCTTCACAGGACCAAGAGTATTTCGAGGAGCAGGATCAACTGCTGTGATCACCGTTCCTTCTATCAGTTCTTCAATTCAATTGTTTTAGGTAGTTATTTGGTTTAGGTTTTTCTTTAGCCACAGTTGGCTCTCCAGACTATGGTGTATTTTTCCTTTCTCTTTAGATAAATTGTGGACTTTGTCATAGAACTATGGAAATTTCCGATATTTCTTTATCTACACATTCCTTTTATTATCTTGGTTACATGCTCTTTGGTATAGTTTTGGTTTTACCTATATACAGGATGATCTAGAGGCGTGAATGTGACCGTATGGTTGTATTGCCGGCCGAGTCACGCTCCAAATGATTACATGTTGGAACCGGGGCGTTATAAGGTTTTATTGGTATCAGAGCCAGATTTAGGAATTGTTGTCTAGTCTTGTATACAAGTAGAAACTAAGTTTGAGCCAAAAATAGAGCATGTATAGAATGTGTCCCTTTCTTTTCAGAAATACATCCTTTGACTCCCATTTCCCTGATTCTCAAGTCCTAATCTCGACCCCTCTCCTTTCAGGTGATCAATATGGCCCCAAACCGTCAACCCCCTACTCCAGTTGTCCCTGCGGGTCACCAAGTCGATCAGGCTGATCTTGCGGAAGCGATTAGGGAGCTGGTAGCTCATAATCGTCAGAGGGATGGGTAGCGGTAGTTTGCAAGGCCAGGTAATGAGTCCGATTTTCAGAAGCTAAACCCACAACACTTTACTGGGACTGAAGGCGGATATGAGGCCGAGATGTGGTTGCAAACCATGGATCGCTTATTGAGGGCAGCCAAGATACCAGATGAAGACCGAGTCGATATTGTGCAGCTGCAACTTAGTAATGTAGCCAGAACATGGTGGGATGCAGAGGAGGAGAAGCTGCCTAATCTAGTTTCATGGGAAACATTCCAGGAGAGTTTCCTAAATGTATTTTTTCCGAAGACAACTCGTGTAAGGACCATGAATTTTGATACTAGTTAAAATAATTTTCTAGTATTTTAATATTTAATTATGATTTTTAAAAGGGTATTTGTATTTTTCTTAAATTTTTATAATTTTCTATGATTTAAAGTCTACGTTTTATATTTATTTAAATGGTATTAAAATTTATAAATTAATTTTATGCGGTGAAAATTTATAGAATTTATCTGTTACGTTATCGATGCTGTTACATGTTATTTTGAATAATGCGTTGTATTATTTTTATTATTACGTATATTTTCGTATAACACGTTGTATTATTAATTACGTATTATTTGTATAATTTGCTGTATTATTTCTACTATTACATATTATCTGTCATATCAGTATAACTTGTACGTTTTACTGTGTATATAATTGTCCCATAATTATTTGATTTTAAATTTAAGTAAAAATATTTTTATTATTAATTATTCTAGTTTAATTGTATAATATGTGTATATTTTGACTATTTTGTTTTAACTGTTGTAATAGCATAACATGTACGTTTTTAATTATAGATGATTATTCTGTAATTAGTTTAATTTTTAAATACCATAAATATTTATTTTAATTATTTTGTTTTAAACCTAAACCCTAACCCTAACTATATATATAGTTCCTTTTTCTTTTTGTTTTCACGTGTATACCCAACCTATTCCCAGCCGACAACGCATCTTCTTTTCTCTCTCTTCAATTCTTCTCTCCCCGAGCATCATCACCTCCGAACCCATCACCGACCTCAGCCAACTCCGACCACAGCCCCCTCGCCGGCCTTCGACCCTCCACCTCGTCGACCACCCCAACCCGCAGTCTCCCTCTCCCTCTCGTTCCCAGATCCAAGCCACCGCCAGCACCTCAGGCCGCCTCCGATCTCCTCTCCCTTCACCGTAGCTCTCTGAAAACCATCTGGCCGTCGCCTCCCTCCGCGGTCAGCGACGCCGACCACGACGTGCAGCCCCTCTCGCCGTCGCCTCTCCGATGACGCCCGACGCCGTCGCCTCCTCCCCGTCGTCGGCCCAACCGCCCCTGCAGCCACCTCTACCCGAGCCGCTCAACCCAGCCGCCTGCACCTCGTCGGACCCTTCTCTCTCCCCTGAGCTGCCGCCTGGCCTCCAACTCCTTAGGCCGTCACCAGCACCACCCCCTGCCCCGTCGACTGCCGTTGTCAGCCTTCCCCGCACATCGCTACCCCACCTCAGCGCCCCGAGCTCGACCGCCGACTAGCCCTGCAGCGAGCTCCACCCATCTCTCCTCCCCGAGCTCCGCCGCCACGCCCAGGCCGTCCCTCGCCGGTGCCTAAACCCAACAGCAGCCCCCTTAGCCCCGCTCGCCCGACGCCTCTCTCTAGATCCGAGCCCCACGTCAACAGCCTCGTCGACGAGCTTACCGCTGCTGCTGCAGCGACGACGTCCCGCCGTCATGCCACCCCAAGAGTCCAGATCCGAACGCCTCGCTCAGCCTGCCACCGCCACCGTCGACGTCGATCCGTTCGACGAAACCCAAGGCAAGATTCCGCTTTCCTTGATCTGTATTTCCATTATTTATATCTATTAATAATTGATTTTATAGAATAGAATGTGATATGTTATAACCCGCGTGGGATTGTTTGCTGAAGAATATTAATTACATCATGGTAATATGATAAATGACATTTTCAGAAAAAATTATAATGAATTAAAAGAATTTAGTTCGGCAAAAGAATCATTTTTAGATAATTATAATAATTTA
>BQKN01061421.1:0-17006 GCA_022839385.1 Asparagus kiusianus | reverse complement strand
TGTTTGCGTCGAAAATTGATGTATTCATTGCGGTATTCATTACAACTTCAGTCGTTACAATGAAAACAAAAAGATAGCCTTTTTATAAGACTTTTACACAATGAAAACAAAGATTACAACTCTCGTCAAAACAAACGCAGAGATCGTTTATCGATCTTCTGGTTGCGTGGGATCTTTGCCTGTGTCGGGGTTTATCCGTGGACCGCCTTAGATCTGGATCCGGTTGATAGAAAATTCGGCAGAACTTCGCCTTCGCCGAGGAAGTATTTGATTTGAAGCGCTGAGATCGACCAAGCGAAATCAGGGCTCTTCTCGAGATTAAGACCAAGCCTAATCTCAAGGGACAGACGGACGTGGTTCAGATCCTTCGAATAGCTCCTTCTTTATGTCGAAGTTCGCCGGGATCTGATTTTCCTTCGCTGAAATTCGTGCTCCTTGACTCCACAATCCGGCAGCACCTCCTCGTCTTGATAAATATTCGCCCCCCGCTGAAGGGAGGCCCTAGGCTTGTATTTATAGGGCTCCGGATGCGGGTTTTAGGATAAGAATAAGTGACTTGGCTCTATCTTCAGTTAACAACAGCCTGACCACGTTTGGGGATGATATCAAATCAGTTTGGATGCTCAGAAACCAACAAATCCCGAGAAAAAACCATCAAAAACCGAACCGACTCGAGCCAGCGCGGGTCGGATCAGTCCGACCCGCGCCGGCGCGGGTCGGATCGTTCCGACCCACGCTTGCGCGGGTCGGATCATTCCGACCCGCGCGAGCGCGGGTCAGTTTGGTCCGTACCGCGCGGCGCGCTTTTGGCTTTGCTGACTTTCGTGTTTTCCGGTTCTTCCGGGACTTGTGTTTTCCACCGTTTTGCGTGTTTGACCGATTTGTTGACTTGCACGCTTCATTGTGGGATTGACTGTTAGGCGCGTTTGTACGCTTTGAGTTGATTGACGCGTGTCGTCCACTTGGCGTTCACCATTATGGTGGTTCATTATCGTGTCATCAACAGTTCGCCGATTCGCTTCATGCGCTTGTCGGCGTCGGATAATCCTCTTTGACTCGGATAATGACGTTCCTCGCCTTCTCTTTGTCTTGAGCTATGTGCGGACACTCATAGGCATTTTTGGATGCTTACAGGGAGTGGAAACTCGTCTTTTGGACACGCTGCGTTAAGGTCACGGAAATCGATGCATATCCGGACTTTATCATTTTTCTTAGGAACTGGAACAATGTTGGCTACCCAGTCTGGGTGTTGTTCTTCCCGAACAAAGCCTGAGTCTATGAGCTTCTTTACTTCAGACTCGATTGCTTCCATAATCTCTGGACGAAACCGGCGTTGCTGTTGTTTAACGGGTTTGGCATCCGGATCGATATTGAGACGATGCGTGGCCACTTTTGGGTCAAGACCAGGCATGTCTTCATAATTCCAAGCAAAGACATCTATATATTCTCGGATGAGAGATATAAGGTCTTCTTTCTCGGATGATGATAAATCTTTGGCTATAAAAATGGGTTTAGGGTCCTGTTCGTCTCCCATGTTAACCTGGACCACTTTATCTTCAGTGGGTGGTTCGCGTTGTTCGAATCGCATATCCCACAAGATGTTAAGACGTTTGATCCAGGGGTCATTGGTTGACTCCATTAACCCTTCATCACCCCCTGCATCTTCATCTGGGTGACTAGTTGAAACCATATTCACAGTCAGATTTCTAAAGAGAGGTCCGATACTGACATCGGACTCGTATGCAGACGTCCCAGATGAGTGGTCCTGACGCAGATAATTACTTATTTCATTTTCTGAGACAGCGGGAGGTGTGATAAATCCTAAACCCCTTCTAGTCTTTTGGTAGTAATCTGGGGGTTTCCCCTCAGGGGTTAGGGACATTCGGATTGGTGTCCGCCTTCCCTTCCCGAAGTTTAGACCCTGCTTTCCGTCAAAGTCATACCCCATTTGTTTCATCAACCGGAGGGAATTAGGTTCGTGATAATGAAATTGAGGAACTCCATCATCTTCCTCTGAACTTCCTCGTTTAAGTTGTATGGGTTTGACCTTCCCGAAACAGATCGGCTTCCGCCCTTTCCTTTTGGATGGGACTTTGAAGAAAGCCTTCTGTGCATCTTCTATTTCTTCATCTGAAATGAAAGATGATTCAATTGGCAATGTGAGTGATGCCTGTGCGCACAGTACGTGCCATGGGTTGGTACCTGCATTAGAATCATTCTCTATTTGTTTGTTTTTAGAGGGAACATCAGATAAGTACGCCAAAATAAAATCTTCATTAATGCACCACTCGCCCCCACTCGGTACATTATTATCACTCTCACTGGGTCCCATTACATCAAAGTTTAATTCCCAAGGACAGTCTTCGTCAGGATCTGGCTCGATGTCAGCTTCGTTACCGCTGTCTACATCTTCTTTCTCCTGGGACTCCAGATAGAAGACGGAGTCGGTGTGGAAATTCTTGACTCCTCAGAAGGGGTATTTCTCTACAATCAGAGTTCGAACTTCCCCCTCATCGTTGGCATACTTCATGACTTGATGCAGAGTAGACGGGACAATGCGGTTCGCATGTATCCAGGGTCGTCCTAACAAAAGATTGTAGGACGTGTCCGCATCTATGACGTAGCAAGTCACCTCCGACTTAAGGTCTCCGATTTGACACCTGAGTTTGATCTTTCCCAGGGGTCGAGTGCTGTTTGCGTTAAACCCGAAGATGGTTGTCTGAGTTGTGTTCAGCCGATGTATAGGGATTCCTAACACCTGCATGACCCTGTAAGGCATGATGCTGAGCGCTGAGCCCGGGTCAACCTGAACACGACTGATTTCGGAGGATCCGATATACCCCGTATAATACAAGGGTCTATCGTGTTGGTGCTTGACTTGCATATCTTCCTGAGTGAAGGATATGCAGGGTAGGCTTCTTGCCGCTTGCATACATTGTAGGCAAGTTTGTTCTTCAGAAGCTTCGGGAATTGGAGCGACTTGCGTAATGAAGCTCTCTGTATTCTTCAATGCCTCAATCAGAGCTTCCTTGGTAGTTTTGGATAACCTTAGGAGCTCATATAAGGTAATCCTGGCCGGTATGTTAGCCAGCTGTGCCATGACGTTGAATTGGAAGGGAGCACTTGACTCCCCGAGTTCCTGGTGAAGATTTTTATTGAACCGGAGCTCTTTTTGTTTGCCTTTATCAGCCGGTTTCTTCGGCACAGAACCCCCAGCGTCTTGGGGCTGTTCTTCCACCTCTTGAGCATTCTGGCCATAATCCCTCAAGTAGGCTTTTCCTGATCGAGTGCCAGGGTTGTCTCCTGGATATGCTGCCAGGACGATCCTCTCCTCTTCTGAATCAGTAAGAGGTTTGAGGTGGTCATCATTTTCGATAACGGAGGGGCTAATCATGTTGGAAGATTTAGCCTTGCCTCCCTTCTTTTTGGACGAGGTGCTCGTCCACTGTTGATCTTCAAGCAAATCAGGGTGGACCCACATGATTTCCCCTTTTAGGGTGGTGAGGGGTACCAACCCCCTGTCCTGCTGGCTATGCAAGTCAACATTCTTCAGGCGCATCTCTCCCTTACGAATGGGAACGACGCCATTTGCAGTGGTCACTGGTGGGAAGTCGCCGAATTGGACCGCTATCAAGTTGGTAGACACGGTCTTCTGCTCGGGCTTCAAAGTGAGCACGTTTGCATTCACCAGATTTTGTAAAATGTCTTTGAAGACATAACATTTTCTGGTAGGGTGTCCCAGGAATCTGTGATAGCGGCAATAGTTAGGATCGTCAACTTTCCCTGCCTCATCTGGTTTCCTGATTTCGGGAAGCTGCAGTTTATTGTTCTTTCGAAGTAGTTGGAACAAGGTGTCCACGTGCTCTTCCTTGAACGAATACTGCTTGGGCGCTCTTTGTTGATTTGGCGCCTTGCCTTGCTTGGTAGGCGGTGGCACTCACGTGTAGTCGGCTGCTAGAGTCTCTTTTCCCTTAGACCGCTGGGTATTTTGCTGATTGCGTTGTTATTGTGGCTTGGGTTGTGGTACTTCTTCAGCCTTGACTCTTGCCACTATCTCTTCAGCTTGTTCTCCTTGTGAAACTAGTTGTCTCCAGGAGCGACATTCCACCACTCCCATCTGAGCAAGGAGTTGAGTCTGCAGGTTATGCCTGCAAGTTTCAACCAGGGTTGATTGGGTCATACCTGAGGGGCATCGCAATACCATGCTGCGGAATCTTTCCACGTAGGCTTTGATGGACTCTCCCTTCCTTTGCTTGGTGGCGAGAAGAGTTGGGACCGAAACCTCCGTGTCGTCCTCAAAGAACCTGGCCAAGAATAGCCTTTCCAGATCTACCCATCTTTGGATAGATCCAGCAGGCAATTTCATAAACCATTCAAAAGCAACTCCTTTAAGAGTGCCGATGAATAAACGGGTCAAGATGGCGTCATTTGCTACTATATCCCCTGTCTGAGATTTGAAGTAGTAAATGTGTTGATTCGGCGATCCCGTGCCGTCGAACGGTTGCAAGGTTGGAGCCTTAAATTTTGGCGGGTAGGGAGCTGTATCCCATTCCGCAGGATAAGGTCGCACTACTCCTTCTTCGCGGAGCTCGCTCCTGTTGGCAATTGCATTGAGACGAGCCTCCAACTCATCCACTTTGGTGGACTGAGGGTGCAGTTCTTTTTCCATCTCCCTCTCGTTTTCGGAGGAGGATTCCAGGTTGTGAGTTTCACGATCTGAATGTTCAGTCGCTTTTTGTTTCCCTTTGGAGGTTGTCCTCCGGGAAGACTCAGGTTTGTGGCCTTTTTCAGCTAGAAGCTGGGCCAACATGTCCTTTACTTGGAGAAGTGTCTCCTATTGCGCCTGAAGCATGACGTGATGTTCATCGACTCTCTTAACCAAGTTTTCATGATTCTCTGTTGTGTAAACAGAGACCTCACGAGCTACAACAGAGCTGGAAGATTGGGATTCGGCTATCGCCGAATGTTCCTCGTTAGAAGCGATTCCTTTAGCTAACCTTTGGTAGTTAACCGCGCGAATGGCTCCCGTACGAGTCCGGGTGTGTTGGTATACCCCTTCAAATTCTTCGCACCTTTCCCGAACAGTCGGGGAATGACTCCTTTGTGATTCTTCGGGACTGGGATTAGGAGCTTTCCCTCGACCTACCACGTTTATAGTGACTTCGGGATATTCAGCCTCGGCTGTCTTCTTTTTATATCGGCGTTGTCGCTTGGTAGGCCTGACAACGTTTGTCAGCCTGTCAAATACAGATTGCAGGGGTGCAGAAGCGCAACAATGGCACTCCGAAAGGACTTCCGAAATAAGCCTCTCACATTGGCATGAGTGAACCGCTTGCATTGTCGGTTTTCCTCTTGACAATAATTCCGGCAGATCAGGAACTTAGGAGGAACCTTTCCCCAGGCTTGGAAGTGGAGATAGAACCCCCTACCCTTGGGTAGGTGAGACTGGTTCTTCTCGAACGTGGATTTTGAAACCACGCTGATCTTTCTGAACCTGGCGGACCTCTTGAAGATCGCGTTCTCGAAGAACAGCACCAGAGTGGCGTTCTTGAAGATTAACGCGAGGGTCGCGTTGGGATTTGTAAACGTTAGGCCGAGGCCTACGTTTAAATGATGAAACAGACCCGCGAGGGTCCTGTTTTGTTTGAACGCGCCCCTGGGGGTCGCGTTTAGTTGGTGAAACAGACCTGCGAGGGTCGTGTTTTGATTGAACGCTTCCCTGGGGGTCGCGTTTGATTGGTGAAACAGACCCGCGAGGGTCGTGTTTTGATTGAACGCTTCCCTGAGGGTCGCGTTTGACAGCTTCCTTCTGAGGGCTGCGTTTTGAGGAGACAACGCACCACTCGGGGTCGCGTTTCAGCTGAATTAGCCGAGGCTCGTAATTGGGCTCATTGCCACGAAGCGAGCGTTCTGTTTTGGGAACGCTAAGTTTGGCTGGAGTTTCAGGAACGCGATCCTCGCGTTGAGCCAACATTCGGCTCTCACGTAAGTGTGCTCGTCGTATGGATCTTCTCCGTCGGCGAGCGGCGTTCTTCTTGGCTTGTTTCAAAGCCTTAGCAGCAACGTTGTTGACGTTTATGGAACTCGTCTCCACCAGGGGCCGTTTGTGGCCCGAAGCATACCTTGCTGACGCGGATGTGGGATCTTCTGCCAACAGAGCCAGTTTGAGTTCCTGGCCGAAGGAGAGGGCTTTCTTCGACACTTCAACAACAGAATCGATCTCCTTGGATATCTTGCGGACACCATGCCTAGCCTTGGGGCTAAGCGATCCAGAGGACAATGCCTCCTCGTATTTCACTTGATCAAACTCTACGACGAGAGTTTCTACAGTCATTCCCAGCAGAGTCGCCATCTTTTGTATGTAGGAAAATTGCAATAAAGAGAACAAAAGAAAATTGAATTTGATTCTTATAATTCCGGTTACAATTCGATTACAAAAGAGAGGAGAGCGAAATTGGTTCTTCCCCTTTGTTTAAAACTGGGTTCTTCTTGGTAGCGATGGAATGCCTCCTTCGATTGCTCGCGTCGAATTTGCTCTCCGTTGACGATCCGACCATCTCTTATCTCGTGGGAACGATGAACTTCTGTAGGAAGTTTTATATGTAACTCTCGGATGAGTTTAAGAACTCTGAACGAGTTTAAACTCTGTAGATAGAGTTGTTAGAACCGAAAATTCGGTTAATGATCAAGCTGTTATCTGTTGTCGAAGAATCCTCTCAGATTTGATCTTCTGAGATTGATTTAAAAATCTTATCTTAAAAGATTTAGTTGCTGCTGCTGTTGAATCACCGAACCTGAGTGGTTGAGATCCTCCAGAATTCGCCTCCGCTGCTAACTCCTGTTTAGATTCTGAAAAATCTAATCTCCAGAATCCAACCCGTCCCCCTTTAACTCAGTTGAGTTTGTTGAGTTTATATAGGGGGATAAGAGGTTGTAATTGCCCTCTAAATCCGCTCCTACGTGGGTGTGATTTCCTCAGATCGTGGGGAAATGGTTCTGAAACCGTTCAACTCATATTTGAATGAGTCAAACGCCCACATTGGCGTTCAGAACCCAACTTCGTGTCTTAGGATTGAGACGCGAGGTTGGGTATTAGCTGAACATTGATGAACGCGAGGGTCGCTCGCGTTTTGGCTTGTCGCCTACTTGGTGACGCGGGGGTCGGTGTGGACTGAACCCCTACGAACGTGAGGGTCGCTCACGTTGATTTGTGACTTGGAAACGCGGGGGTCACCTGCACTTCCATAATTGTAACGTGGGGATGACTTCCGCGTTTTAGAAGGAGCTAGTTGATTTGTAACTTCTTCTGTAAGGCGTTGCAAAGACCGTTGTTCTGTAATCCTCGCTTTAGCTGTTGTGGAGTGTGAAAGTCATCAGATTGTAACTTTCACTGCAGATTGTGAAGACTACTGAATAAAGTTTTCATCAGTTGTCGGAAGTATCGTCGAATTGTAACTCTTCTCGATCTATGTGAAAAGTCCTCCATTTGCAGTTTCTTCGTTTATTGACCCAAAAGCTATGGTGATTGTAGCTTTCGTTGTAGGAGCTTAGACGGGAATCAACATCCATAGTGTCTTTTAGACGAATATTTGCCCACAGCTCTCTACCAAGCAATTCACCAACTAAGTCCAACCTTTTATTTCTAAAATCATTACACTGCTCATCAGCATCTCTATTAGTCATGCAGTTGTCGCAGCCATCAAGATCAATCATCTCAGAAATGAGGTCGTGTTTGCAGTGATTATGGAAGTCGTTTGATTGTGACTTCTGTTATCGGGGCTTGTTTTAATCAGCTATCCGTTGTGATTTTTAGACAGCCTACAATCACGAGCAAAAGGGCAGTGAATAAATAGATGATCGTGGGTTTCTGTTTCCCCATGACAGAAAGGACAAAGAGGGTCGCCGATCCATCCTTTTTTGGTTAAATTATCTCTTGTATTAAGCTTCATTTTAGAAATAATCCAGAGGTGGACTTTTACCTTTAAGGGAATGTTGGATTTCCAAATCATGTTGAAGAACTGGGATTTTTGACCCCCTGAAGTAGCAAAAGTGTAAAAGGATTTTACAGTGAAAATACCTATAGAGTGAAGAGGCCATTGTAAAACATCCTGCTCCGATGGACCACTTGGATTAATATGCTCTAAGAGAGAGTGAAGATTGAGAATGTCTGCCCTTTCATTTGGGGAGATACCCCTTCTAATTAGCGGATGCCAAAACCATGAATTATTTTGCCATCTGCCTTGAGAACCAATGCTGCAGTTTTTTGAGAAGGCTAGCTTATATGCATGAGGGAAGAGGCTGCTAAGAGAATTAGCTGAGGACCATTTATCGTGCCAAAAACTGCCTGTGTTACCATCCCCAACATTACATCTGACAATTTTAAAAAAGGTAGATTGAATGGAGAAAAGGTCTTGAAGAAATCTTGAAGATGACATCTTTGGTTGAAGAGCAAGAGGATTTGCTCCATTTTTTGAATAAATGGAGAAAAACACTTTGCTTAGAAAAGAGGATCTGTCGAGAATTTTCCAAATCCATTTGGAGAGGAGTGCTGAGTTGAAAGAGGGGATATCAATCACCCCAAGCCCTCCTTCTTCCTTAGATTTGCAAACTGTTCCCCAGTTGATAAGGCATTTAGTTCTGGAGAAACTGAGGCTGTCATTCCAGAGGAAGTTTCTTCTGATTTTATCTATGGCCTTAATGACCCATTTTGGCAGCTTAAAAAAGACATATAGTAGAGAGGGATGGAGGAGAGCACGGAGTTCAGAAGTGTCAGCCTACCTCCGATGGAGAGAGTTTTGTTTTTCCATAGGGATAGCTTCTTTTTGAATGATTCAATGTGAGGTTGCCACTCTCTTTTAGTTAGAGAACCTCTTTTCAGAGGAAGTCCCAGATAAGAAAAGGGGAGGGACCTAACAGAGCATCCGAGAATTTTAGCCAATGAATTGCCTTTCTGGGGGATTTTGCCAAGATAGAAGAGGTTAGATTTCTGTTGATTTGCACAGAGCCCAGAAATGCTAGCAAAGATAGAGAGGATGGTCTTGAGGGTAACCATATCAGAGGGGTTAGCCCTAGTGAAGATGATTGTGTCATCCGCAAACTGAATGGTTCTAATTGTGTTGAGATTACCTCTCAAGTTGAGGTTGGAAAGGTCTCCAGAGGCTGCGCTGCATTTGAGCA
This sequence comes from Asparagus kiusianus, assembly GCA_022839385.1. Classification (NCBI taxonomy): domain Eukaryota; kingdom Viridiplantae; phylum Streptophyta; class Magnoliopsida; order Asparagales; family Asparagaceae; genus Asparagus; species Asparagus kiusianus. The sequence goes on along the minus strand of BQKN01061421.1, from coordinate 7,829 downwards.
TCTGACTGAGGACATCCGCCACTAGCAGAAAAAGAAGGGGGGGGTGAGAGGATCGCCTTCTTTAAGGCCCCTGAAGCATTTGAAATAGGAGGCTGGAGAACCGTTAACCAAAATAGCTGATTTGGATGAAGAGATGATATGATGGATCCAGGAACACCACTTAGGGCCAAAGCCTCTAGCTTCAAGAAGAGATAGAAGAAAGGACCAGTTAACACAATCAAAGGCCTTGTAAAAATCAACTTTAATTGCACAAACTTCTTTTTTCCCAGAAGAGCAAAAGTTTATCATTTCGTGGCCTAAAAGGAAAGAGTCCAGAGAAGATTTGCCTGATTGGAAAACCGATTGAGAGTTGTCAATGAGAAGGTGGATGACTTTTCTAAGCCTGTTTGCCAAGACTTTGGAAAAAATCTTGCAAGAGCTGTTGATCAGGCTTATAGGCCGAAAATCTTTAGGGGAGTTAGCATCATCCTTTTTGGGAATGAGGCAAATGAAAGAATAATTGATATTGTGGAGAGCTTGAGGATGGGAGTGTAAACCTTGAATGAAATCAATGACATCAGATTTTATAATAGACCAGAACTTTTGATAAAACAGGATGGGAAGACCGTCAGGTCCTGGGGATTTATCTGGGTGAAGCCCAAAAATAGCCTCAGTGATTTCCTGCGGAGAGAAAGGATGATCAAGGAAAGATAGATCTATTTGCTCTTGAGGGTATAAAAGGTTCCAGTTGGGTCTCAGACTGGAGGCTTGGGGATTACTAAAGAGGTTCGAGAAGAAAGATAGAAAAGATTGTTTGATATCACTATCTGAGGAGATGAAAGAGTCATTGATAAGTAGGTGAGGGATGAAATTTTTTCTACGGTGGAATGATGCTACTTTATGGAAGAAAGCTGAATTATTGTCTCCTTCTTTCAGCCACTGAACACGGGATCTTTGCTTCCATTTGATCTCTTCAGTATTTGCAAGAGAGAGGACCTGGTCCTTTAAATCAGATCGAAGTTGTGATTCAAGGGAGGATAGATTTATGGACTCTTCACTGATATTGAGGGAATGAATTTGAGCCATAAGATATGAGAGAAGCTGGGGCAGGGATCCAAAACAGTACCTTTTCCACCACTTGATTCTCTTTTTGATGAGTTTAAGCTTGAAAGGAAGGGACATCTGGCGCTCACCCCTCGTAGAGAAGGAAGACCAGCTAGATTCTATGAAGGAGTGAAAAGAGGGGATAGATAACCACATCTTTTCAAATCTGAAGGGAGGGGGGAGGAAAGGGGAGTTGGTATCCAGCATAATTGGACAATGATCTGAGCACTGAGCTGGATAAGCATATTGAACCATCAGAGGAAAGTTAGCTTCAAAATCCAACGAAACCAAAAATCTGTCCAATCTAGCTAAAGATGGAGGGGATCTATGATTGGACCAGGTGAATTTTCTGCCACTTAGAGGGAGATCGATAAGGTTGACAGAGTCGATGAGACTCTGGAAAGATTTAATATCTCTAATGGAACTAGAGCGGCCACTTCTTTCTTCTAAGCTTAAAGTCATATTGAAGTCTCCAAAAACAACCTACGGCAAAGCATGGGATCCTCTAATCCTATCAATTTCCCACCAGCATACCTCCCTCTCAGAAGGATCATTAGGAGCATATATGGAAGTAGCAACAAAACTCCAATTGGTTGATTTATGAGTAAGGGTTGCCGAAACAGAGAAAAGGTCAGAAGACGTAGAGGAGCAAGAGAAAATATCCTCGTTCCATCCCAGAAGGACTCCCCCCCTCGAGTCTATAGCATCAAGAGATACCCAAGATGTGATGAAATTACCCCCCAAGGATTTAAGAACTGAAGGGCTAGAAGCTGAAATTTTAGATTCCTGCAATCCTACCAGATTGACCTTAGTAAGAGAAAGACACTCCCTAACCAACCTACGCTTAGCTGGGTTATTTAACCCACGAACATTCCAAGATCTAATACGCATGATAACCAATGGAATGCAACTTGGAAGGAAAAAAGGACTCAAAGAGAAAGGGCCCCTCGAGACAACCTATTTTGGATCTCTATCAAACCTGACGGGTCCACCGGTTCGAGGATACCACAGTTCACAGAGATCTCCTCTAATAGTTCCAGGTCAGATGATGGGATTGGAGGAGTAGATGCAGAGGAAGAGGATTTCGGTTTAGAATTACCTGAATACTTACTCTTCTTTAGCATGGCGAGATGTTTCTTGAAAGGCAGAGGCAAAGTGTGGCTGCTAGCAACTTTCTTCTTAGCCGGCTTGGTCTTTCTTTTTGCAGATTCGAGTCCTGGAGGAACATCGGAGGAGGATGCAATATCCATGGAGTCTGAAGATTTGATCTGGATGGCTATATCGTCTTTAGGAGATAGAGATGGAGCTTCTACCAGGTTGGGAAAGGCTGCTTTGAGAGTGGACTAGGAGTCTTTAGAGATGTCGATCGTGATGCCTTTGAAAGAGACGGCCATAAGTTCAGACGGAACTGCTGGAGCTGCTACTAGGTGGGAAGGAGGGTTTGAGCCTCCGACCTCCACCATAGGGCTTTTTCCTTTGTTGACAGGCTGGTTGGGCTTCAAAGAAGGGGACGAATTTCTCTGGATGGGCCCTTGAGAAGACTGGACCATAGGGGAGGGAGGTGGGGCTCCTTCTTTACGTACAAAAGCTTCGAAAAGATCACGATCTCTGCCCTTATCTGCTGGCAAAGGGTCACCAACCACTCTCAGTTTGACCGACCCTTCCATGATGTGGACTCCATTGTCTGATTCGAACCTAAATATAACTTTTTGGGGGATTTCTGAGGGATCCCTAACATGCAGCATCGCTTTACAAGCTAGGGCTTCTTTTTTGAGCAAAACATCATCGGAGAAGGCAATAACATCACCTATGTCCACAAGGATGTTTGTAATGAACTCTGAATCCCAAAGGTGAATTGGGAGGCCATGAACTTCCACCCAAACATAGTAAAACTTTGGTAAGACTTTGAGGCCAACTGACTCTGACCATGGGGAGAAAACGCCACCAAAATTACCCAAACTGAAGAATGGTTTGGAGCAGACATAGTCCAATGTCTCTGCATCAAGGAACTGGATAAAATATGAATTTTCCGAAGATTGCCTGATCACATAGCCCCATTTTTCTACCTTGAGATGGAGCTCCAAATTCTCTACCAGCTCCGCAAGGGGAAGAGAACCGGATGGAAGAGGAGGCTTTAGATGTTGAGATGTGGATGTAGGATGGGCGAGGGTTGGTGCTGGAGACGAAGAGGAAGAGAAAAGCGGAGAGATGGTGATCTTACCGCCGCTGATGGAGACCATTCGCCTTCTTGGAACAAGGACCGCCGCCTGCGCTGTTCTCCTGTCGCCTCTCCCGTCGCCTCTCCTGTTCACCTGTTCCATCCCGCTTAATTTGAGAGTTTAATTTAGAAGCAACTTATAAGATTTAAGACACTTAAGTGATTTTAGTGATTTAAAGAACTAATATGAGGCCTTTTTTGTGTGTTATTGGAGAAATTCATAGTCGGCTTCGACCTTAGGAAGTTCTTCCCAATTGGACAAGCTTGACTTAAGCCAACAAGGTTTTAACAATAGAGATATTTCAATAATTTCAATATACTTTTGATGACCATAAACTATTTTACAATTTATTTACAATAAATAAATATCATATAAAATTAGAAGAAACAGCTAAGATGTTTGATCATGTGCAATGCACATGCATTCCAACTAGTATTATTAGGCACATAACTAGTTGTAGTAAATTATGTGCTATCAATCTTTTAGAGAATATTAAGCCTTCTTTGAGCATCTAAACTTGGGCCTACCGTCTCATAGTAATCTCACTCCAAGTAACATAAACTGGGGCCCACCGTCTCATAGTAATCTCGCTAACAATTTTGCTTTTGAAGCCCACTTATTGTTTAATGGTTCTTTGATTATGCTAGGGTGGCCCACGGTCTTTTTTCTCGGCCAGGACAACTTCCATGAAAAGATAAGCGGGACTATAGGTCACGGCCTCCACTCATAAGGTTAACTAGTGTGTGCCCCGTCCTTCCCTTTTTTTTTTATTGCTACAATCATCTCGTTTTAATTGCTACAACATCTGTGTCAACGGTGAATGACGGCAAGATCCTCTCTTCACCTTCATGGATGTTTAAAAGAAGAAAGTCATATATCACTAATGTTAAGAAACTAGTATTTCTATCTTCCAATCCTTGGATATAGTTCGTATCCTGATTTTTGTAAAACTTATTTACTTAATACAAATGACAGGGTATATCCCTTGTTTTTACTCAAAAAAAAAATGTTACAGTAATATTTTTTTTAAAAGTTACAAAACATTTCTATAATTATAGACGAATAGATTACAGGACATTTCCATAAGTTTCGTACACTTTTAAGATTCTAAGATTTCAACGGTGACAATTTGATTCCTTCATTTCCATTTTATTGAAGTTAAGCCTGGTTGCCAAATTTGTGTTATACAACAATCACATGTACATATACTCCCTTTATATATGATGATTATTACTATTTATTATTAAACACCAATTACCTACCTATGGGCTTGAATTGACTAACGTTGTCTTTGGTAATTCATGAAGATGAGGATCAATAGACTGCTTCAGTGTCTTACCGAGACAATTACGAGTAATTTTGCTACTACTTTTCTACAAAATAAATCTTATCAATTTTTTTCTACAAAATAAGCGTTTAATAATTTCAAAATTAATCAAATGACAATTGCAATAAATAAGAGCAAGCTGTAAAGTGAAGGTAAACAGCTAGGTCACAGTTTTAAGAAAAATAATCACTATTTAGATAAGTATAACTCTAAGAAATCTGAAAATTTTCTATGAAGGTAAAATTTATTAGCAATGAGTATAACTCTATTATCTGCAGAATTATCATAAATTATCGCTACACTGATAATAATAATTTTGAGAAATACGATAAAATATTTTTATGAAGTAAAGATATTAGCAATGAACATAATTTTTTCTAAATCAATCTACATATTGATCATAATTAATAGAACCAGTTATACTGCTACTGATGAAATTAGCCACCTCATTAATCCAAATTACCCGTTCTAATATGGAAAATGGTTTATACTATATCTACACAAAGTTTGAGCTTCTCGTTGATGAGTCCTCCATTAAAAAAAGAAAAAAAAAGAAAAGAAAACAAAATAATGGACCCTACCTTTTTCTTCTAACTAGGTGGAATACATGTGCACTGCACGTGGTCAAATATCTTAATTATTTATTTTAAACTTACTTACTAAAACATGGTTACAAAAAAGTTTATGATTATGATAATATATTAATTTTTTGGATATTTCCATGTATAATATCTTGTTGGTTTTAACATTTTGCCTTTCGCAGAAAAAAGTCTTAAAATATTAATGACTTAAGAGCAATTTAATGACTTGAAGATATAATTTCAAAATATTAATGATGTAAGGGACCAATATCAAAAAACTATTATTATTAATGATAAAGTTAAAATTCATGAATTCATCAAAGTAAAATAGTAGGTTTTATCTTGTTATATAGGATTTTGTTTAACTATAAAGAAATCACTTTCACCTGTTGTTTACTTCCACCTGTGGTTTATCCGACGATCAAGTTTTATAGATATCCAAAAACTTTTTTCTTGAATTTTCCTTGTTAGAATGTGCAAATTCAATCAAGAAAGAAAACATAAATTATGTGGTCAATTCCAAAATCTGATATTGTAGTCTTTTTACATCTTCCCAACTAATTAATTGACTTGTCAAAACGATTAGTCTCTAGTTTCAGAAAATTATAAAATATAATATGAGAATGATTTATACATATTATGCACTATGGATTGTATTTTAACAAATAATTCAGATCTATTCAATGTCAAAAAAACATCCAAAACTTTAGGTTAAGGAGTTAAAAGAATTCAATATCCACAGCAATACTCATACCCAAGCTATGTGCTTCATAAACTTATAAAAAAGTGAGAACTATAAAATAAACAATTTAATTTATTTTGTCAAATAGTTTAATACAAATCATGAAAGACGAGGGGAATCAGAAGGATCATATACCCTTCGCAATTAAAGATTAAATTTCTCGTAGAGATTTTTGTAGCAAAAGATTTTCAGAGTTGATGTATAGGATAAATCTTAGGACACACAACCCAAATGAGTTAATAGAGTGATATACTTGCTATAAAATCCATTTTTATAAAATTATACCTTAAGTTGCACTTTGTTTAACTTTAAAAACATCCCTCTCAGCTATGGGGGGAAATATCAAAAAAAAACCCTCAGCTATTTTTTGGATACGAGGGAAACCTAGTAAGGCAAAAGGATCCCCAAGGTAAGGCCCGAGTTTGAGCCCCCCCCCCCACTCTTACCAGAAAACCCTGGGTGAACTGGCCCCCCCATCCTACACAGTCACCAGGTTAGTAGGACACTTAAGGGTCATGAGTGGCAAACCTCGAACCCGAACCTTTGGCCACGAAAATTGCTAACTTAAAACTGAGTAAATCTTTGTAAAATTTGGGTTATTGTAGATAATCTATCTCAACTTCAGAATTTTGATTTAACCCTATAAACTTTTCTCACTTAACCGCTCAAAACTAATATCATTGAGTCTAATCTATTATATGACAAGTATTTTGACTTGGAAAGACCAAAATATCCCTCAACCATAAAAAAATTATCTTGATTTTTGCTAGATTAAAGAAAAAGAGGAGATATAGAGGGAAAACAAGTTATAAATTGGTCGTGGTCCTTTTATTATCGGTTGAGAGTTCTTTTAACTAAAATAGCTTTCTTCAAGAGGGTATTTTCTCAAAATTGCATATTCAAGTAATACATTAAGGGGTTTTGTTGAGAGAAATGTAAAAGATGAGGGGAGTTTTATGAGGCACGCTATAGTCGAGGGGTGTTTTCTAAAATCACACCAAAGTTAAGAGGGGTTATCTACAATACCCTCATAGTTAGGGTGTTTGTCAAATTAAATCAATTGAGTTTTTTAGACAATCCCCACAGGAGAGAGCGCTTTCAAACAAAACACTTTTTTTAAAATTTGGCTTGTTTATATTTATGCCCCTCACATTTTTAATAATTCAATATTAGTCCCTTATATTGTAAGCAATTTCAAAATTTTGAGGGAATAATATAGAATTGTTGGAGCTCTAGAATCAAGGAACTTATATCTAAATTATCTTTAAATGTTGCTCTTATAGGCTATGTATTAAATATTGGACGGTATATATTGCTATATCGACTGATATATCAGGTTAAAGAGCTTACTTGATAATATTTATGGTTTTGTATTATTTTCTTTTATTTGGGGATTTTTTCTAATATATCGATCGTTATAAAAAATATTGGCATCCCTTTGAAGACATCGACAAAATTGAGTCATTTTTAATTTGATTATGGGCTAGGGTTTGGGTCATGTTTGAAAACCAAAACCAAAACCCACGAAAGCCACAACAGTCACAATCGCATATCTCTCCACTCTCAGTCTCAGCTCTGCTAAAAATTTAAGCATATATTTTCATGCAAATTCCTTATGTTTAAAATTCATTAAAATGTTAGATTATAACTTACAATGTTATATTATGTATGAATATCATCCCATCTGACACTCAGTATTTTTTACATATCCCCAATTTCTACAATATGATATCATAGATTTTAGTTGTACAATATTTATCTAATGTCCAACACTTTGTGGTAGTCCTGCGCAAGTCTCTTCTAAAGTTTTCTAAGCAAAGTATATAATTTTAGGAAATAATTCAAAATCTTGAGACTTATTTAAAATATGATGCTTT
>BQKN01061420.1:0-14032 GCA_022839385.1 Asparagus kiusianus | reverse complement strand
AATCCAACATAATACAAGAATTATTACGTAATAGTAATAATAATACGACGTATTATTTTAAAATAATACGTAATAGTATCAGTAACACAACGGATAAATTCCAGAAATTTTCATGGCACTAAATTAATTTATGAATATCAAAACCATTTAAATAACTATATAATCAGATTTTTAAATCATAGAAAATTCTAGAAAATCGAGAAAAATACAATACTCTTTTAAAAATCATAATTAAATATTTTAAAATACCAAAAATTTATTTTAACTAGTTTCAAAATTTTACGGTCATTACATTCTACCCCCCTTAAAACAAATTCCGTCCTCGGAATTAAAGAACTAAATGATAGAAATATTGAAATAAGGTCATAGCACGTCATGACAAATGTGTGGCAAATGTTGAATGAGAAAATGGGTGTGGATATTATAAGTTATACAAGACACAATATATAGAGAATAATTCAAAAGAATCAAAAGTGAATATTCAATGCAAATATATAAAGCAAATCAAGGTCATAAGAAGTCTGATATGTAGTATAAATAATAAGAATTAGATAAGTATAACATAAAGAGAGTGAACACATAATTGAAAAAGATTGCACAAGCATAAAGAAGCATGTATATTGTAAATAAATAGTTAATTCGTATCAATTTATAATATAACGCAACATCTAGGCATAGGTCAAAATATAAGTATCAGTGAACATAGTTTAATAACAAAGAAGTTAACAACAATTATACAATTATGGAAAACCATAATATCAACACGATATTAGTGATATAGTATCATAAGACAAAACACTAGTGTTAAAACATAATCATCAACACAGAATTGGTAAAATACAATAAATATATAGCATACAATATATGATATGACATATAAACACGTAAGTCAAATAATTGTCAATCACTAGAATATATGGTAAAGCGTATCAACTCAATAATATAAATAACAAAGAAGGTAAAAGATAAAAATCTCAACAAAATATAAATAATCTTTTGTAAGCATATGATAAACATGATAATTTACAAAAACACAGATATATAATATAAATAACAGATGAATCATACCCAAGCAAAATTAAAAGAAACAATTGAAGATTAGGCAAGCAGAACAAAATAGCAAGGAATCAAACGTATATATATAGTTTAGATAAACATAATGTATAACATAAGAGACATGAAAATAATAATAAACATATCAAATCACAATAGAAATATTATACAATCAGTTAGTATAATAGATATTCAAATATAAAAAATATAATTACAAACAAAACACATGAATACAATTAACAAATCACATTCAACCGAGTAAGACATATAAGACAACTTCCAAAATAAGAATTTGCACTTATGTTAAAAGTTCAAATATAGTATTACAGCAACATATATCAACATATGTTTAAAATAGTCAAAAATATAAATGCACGTAAAGAAGCATAGAAATAATAAAAATAGCAAACAGTAAAGATAGAAACACATCAATATATATAGTCAAACAAACAGAGGCAATCATAATAATAATCAATAGCAGAATAAAATGATACACAATAATTATTAACATACAACAATTATATAGCATAAAGTAAATAATACAAAATCATAGATAGATTCAAATAACACAAATAAAATTAAAGCATAAAGACAAAAGATATCAAACAAAAAGATAAACAAGATTCAGAAACATCTGATGTGTACAACAATGTAATCATCATATATAATAAGCATTAAAATGAAAACATATACATATAATAAGCACATAAAAGTGTGAATACTCATAGTACTAATCATGCTAACAAGATAAATTATGATGGAAGTAGTCACAAAATATTATATGATAAAATAGACGTAAGAGTAAACAAGTGATTCAAAATAATCATATTATATAAAACATAATAAGGAAATAATTATATATGTATTCGACAAATAATATAATAAATCAAAAATGTTAGTAATATCCATAAGGTAAATAATAAATATAAACAAGATACACCATTAATAATCATTAGGGTATAAAATCAATTCAGATATAGCAATACATGGCATAGTAATCAAAATCACATAAATACAATCAATATAAGTATTCATAAATAAAGATGTATATTATATAAAACATGAATTATGAAAAATAAAATAGATTTATAAACAAATAAAAACATAAGAAGAGCATAAATTCGTATAATAAAAACACTGATATATTGTAGATAAATATATCATGAATGATTGATGGACATGTGAACATAAATACTGATAATACATAAAACAGAACACAATTAGACAAGTTGATACTAAAAATGATGAATGACTATAAAAATATATATTGTAAATATAATAATATACGTGAATACACCATAATGAAAAAAAGAATAGTAATTATAAAAGAATGAAAAAGTAAAACATAACACAAGTAACAAAAATAATGAATAGAGAATGAACAACAAACAATGATATAATAAAAGATAATACTATAAAATAAATACAAAAATTAACACGCGTATACAATGTATATTGTTATAATGATAAAACAACACATATCGAAAACGAAGAAAACAACTACAAATATGTAAATACACTACAAACAAACATGAATAAATACTATACATACCCACAAACGCATATTAGAATTACCTCTTATATTAATTATAAAAGGATAATAATTAATGTAACAAAATAACTATATAATTAGTAACTCAACTCTAAACTTAACAATATGAATAATTTCTTAAATATCAAAATACATGGCTCTTAAAAATAACAAAACCAATGCGAACATACTAAAAAATCTAACAAGACAAAACTTACTGATAAGAAACTATATACTGAAAATGTAAAGGATAAGAATATAGTGCATACGTAGAATATTAAATTCATGAACTTATTAAAGTATATTACTAAAAATACGAACAATATATAATAGTCTAAAACATAAGTAAATAATAGGTGGTATGACAGATAAGCGCACACATACACAATATAAATATGCAAAAGTATATTTTAAACACAAGAAAATAATCTGCATATCAGATATGCTACGTAATGTGTGTGTGAAGCTTAGAGCAATGCAAAACACTTAATGATATGACTTGAACAATTAAAAATTTATAAGTAATGATATATATTTTTAATGAAAAAACACACAATATAACATTGTGTATGATAAATAAAATAATATAATAAATAATACAAAAATTAATACGATTAAACGATATATAAGTCAAATCAAAGAAAACATAGTTGTATAAATAATAACACATATAATAACGAGTGGAACGAGGATAGAGGAGTTATAGGAAGAGAGCGTGGCTGTGAAGTGTTGCGACAAGAACCGTGGAAAGTTTCAGAGTCAAAGAGTGATAAGATAGGGACGGAATGAAATCTAAAATAGGATAAGGGCTCAAGATTAGTCTTACGGATGAAATATGATATGTGTTTAAGTTATCCGTTATATTCTCACTGGGTAATTCGGGACCGTGATCGGAACCGTGACCTGCATGGGCCACCACTAAAACCTGTCACGTCCCGCTTCCCAAAATACCGGGGAATCGGGACGTGAACAAGCCCGTGACGTATTAGATTGAGAAGAAATATATTCTTACCATTTTTTTCTTTTTCTTTTCTTCTCAATCCAATACGCTAAGCGTCTGGAAATAATACAATGCAAAGGCACAGGTCCCCGATCACAATCAGTAAGAATATAATAAACAACACAGAATAAAATAATACATATCATAATGAATAACATCTGAGATATAATATTCGGGCCAACATGCCCTTATACAAAACTATCTGAAAGAAATACTGGAGAATATAAAAATATACTGATCAAAAGAAAATGAAGGTGCTACAAAACAAACTGAAAGGAATGACTAAGCTTCGGCTTCTTCTTCTACTCCATCCGCTAGGCACTCATGCTGAGAATCCTCTAGCTCTTGCTAAACATTTTCTTCCTCTAAGTCCAAAGTACACCAGAGAAAACAGGTGTACGTCAGGGTGCATGGCACACGGCAAGATCCCACAAAAGAAAAGAACGAACGAAAACCCAAGCGGAAAATGATACGATAACCGAAACGATAATAGAACGTGCAACTGGAAATTCCACAAAATCAATCAAGTAACAAGTCGATCATGCAACTAGCGATCAGAACAATCATCCAACTAACAAGGTCATACAACTAGATGGAATTAATACTTAGAAATCTACAACAAGAGATGTAGTACGTCGAGCGAAATAATCCAAACAAGGAAACCCTCATATATATACCATATGTCTCAAATTATAGATAATTAAATATTAATCCCGATCTATGTACGAAAAGAAACATAACTGGCCTACATCTCACAAGAAATCATACCTAGCCAAGAAATAAGGTCATTTAACTAGCCATTCTATAACAGGTCACTGGTCACATCACACATAGAGCCAACACTCATATCATCGGATAATTGACTGTTCACAAATCCCCTACGTGCATCCAAACCCGCGAAATGATTCGGTGAGAGGACTACACGTAATCCGATTTTGGCCTGGTTCGAACTCAAGCAAAACTCGGGTGACGAAACGATTTCACTAACCAAGTGCGAAACGGTTCACTTGGCCCAACAAACTAACCCCAGTGCGAAACGGTTCACTGGTTCTAGTCTGGAAGATACATCAACAGTCTTATCCGATCACATGAACATTAACTTCCTCATCCCAACTCTTCTCGCTTTCTAAGTCAACATACACACAGGTTTCTAAGTCTTAAACATGACACACCAGGCCACACTAGTCATGAATTTCTAACGGTTCTCAAGCATAACAAAGAGTAATAAATACAACTAATCATATACAACAAGATCATAACATATCACATAATTAAAATTAAGAATCATGAAAAATTCATAATAATCCCTTTTCTAAAATAAATCCTTTAAAATTATTTATAAATGTTCTAAAATAATTCCTTTTATAAAACTTTCTTAAATTATTAAAATTATTCTAAATTGATACTTATTCTAAAATAAATTCTTTTAAATTATTTACAATTATTCTAAAATAATTCTTTTGTCAAATAAATTCTATTAATTTATTAAAATTACTCTAAAATGATTTTTCACCAACATAATTTATTATAATATTTTAAAATGATCCTTTTACCAATAATTTATTATAATTATTTTAAAATGATTATTTTGTCAAATAAATTCTTTAAAATTATAAATTATTCTAAAATAATTTTATTTTATTTTATCTTTATAGTATCTATTATCAAAATATTATTTTTAATATCATTCGTCAAATAAATCCGTACATGTCATCACAGTATATGTATTACAATGTGAATGATCATATGTTATTGTTCACAGTCCGTTACGTCCATGACAGTTCTATACGTTATAGTTCTCAGTCCAATATGTTCACGACAGTTCTATATTTGTAACGAGTATTTATTCGGGTAACGAGTTCGTATGCATAATTAATTTGTGATCAATCTAAAACTGTACTGAGCAAGAATAGGGATCTTACAAGCAACTAATTAATTCACAGCGGTCTATGAATTGAATGACAAATCAAGAGAGTATCGGGATCTTGCCTTGGGTTTTGTCGATCGAATCGACGCTGACGGTGCGGGTCGAATCTGACGCGGGTCTGAAGAGCGTCGGTCGGGGGACTCCGGCGAGGGGTTGTCCGATGACGGGGCAGCGGGTCAGCGGCTCGAACAGCAATGAGCACGACGGGGCAGCGGCTCGCTGCTGGGTGGAGGCTGTTGCTCGGCGGCGAGCTGGCCGGAGGTCAGCGCGGGGAGAAGGCGAGTGGGGGAGGAGAGGTGACGGCGACGGGTTGATCTGACGAGAGCTCGTCGGAGGGGAGTGGCAGTCAGGCTGCTCGCGACGGCCTGGGCGTAGCACGGAGCGGACAGGAAGCGCGATGGAGCTCAGGGCGGCAAAGGCTGGATGCGGGCGGAGATTGGCTGTAGGGTGTGGGTTCGGACGCTGCCAGAGGCGGAGGACAGTGGGAAGGGCGGCGCTCGTCGGCGTGATGATGGTCGGCGGTCGAGCTGGGCGCGAGTTCGTGAGAGGTGGTGGCTCAAGCTGAGCAGCAGCGAGCGGTGGTCGGGTTCATGGAGATTGCGGAGCTGGAGAGGAGATGGGGGAGCAGAGGCGTAGAGGGGAGAGAAGGAGGGGCTGAGGCGGAGGCGGACGCGGGGCGCTGGCGACGGTGACTGGAGGCGGCCAGAGGCGGGGAGCGGCCAAGGAAAGGGCTGAGGAGAGAGAGGCGGGGCTGAGGTGGGCGGTGCGTTCTCGTGGAGGGGGCGGAGCTCGATCGAGAGAGAGAGAGAGAGAGAGAGAGAGAGAGAGACTGGGTGAGCACGAGATATGTGAGCAGAGTTTAAATAGAAAAAAAATAATAAAAAAATGTAAGATATGATTGACGATGAGCTGCTTAGTCTAAATTTACGGTGCACGTGGACAGCCGTTTTTTTTTTGGAAAAGTTTGAGGAGGGAGAGAACGTGATTAGGGGGAATGATTGTTGGGGGTTTGACGAGGAGCAACCGCTTTGGATTATTTTCAAATGGGTTCAGGTATTTAAAACAAAAATAATTAAATAAATAATTACAGATATTTAAAAATTAAACTAATTGTGAAATAATTATCTATAATTAAAAACGTACATGTTATGCTAATATAACAGTGGATATGAAATAGTCGAAATATACATATATTGTACAATTAAACGAGAATAATTAATAATAAAAATATATTTACTTACATTTAAAATCAAATAATTATGGGATAATTATCTATATAGTAAAACGTACTAGTTATTCTGATACGACAGCTGATACGTAATAATTAAAATAATACAATAATTTACACAAATAATACGTAATTAATAATCCAACATAATACAAGAATTATTACGTAATAGTAATAATAATACGGCGTATTATTTTAAAATAATACGTAATAGTATCAGTAACACAACGGATAAATTCCAAAAATTTTCATGGCACTAAATTAATTTATGGATATGAAAACCATTTAAATAACTATATAATCAGATTTTTAAATCATAGAAAATTCTAGAAAATCAAGAAAAATACAATACTCTTTTAAAAATCATAATTAAATATTTTAAAATACCAAAAATTTATTTTAACTAGTTTTAAAATTTTACGGTCATTATACCTTTGATCGATCAATGCCAATTCTTGCATGTAATCATCCCATTCAGAACTTGTGTACTTGTAAGCCACGGTTTGTAATAAATCACCCAAAATTTGAGCGATATTTTCCTTGTGATCCAAATCCCTCATCCTTTTTTTGAAATTATCGACTAGATGCGTAACACACTTTGAATGGAAAGCATTTAGAAAGAATTCATCGACTGCTACCCTAATACCCTTGTCAGCATTAGAAATCATTACCAGTTGATGTGGAGGATTGTAAGGCTTTTCCCTATCATATAGTATCACCTACATACCTTGTAAGAACCATTTCCAATTATCCACATTCTCCTGGTCGCATACGCAATAAGCAAGAGGAAATATTCCTTGGTTGTCGTCATATCCCGTGATACTAAGTAGTATACCTCTGTAGCGGTCTTTAAGAAATGTTCCATCCAAAAATAAGAGAGGCCTACACCCAGAAACGAACCCTTCAATACAGGTATTATAACTTATGAACAAACGCCTAAACCTTCCGTCATAGCATCAATAGCAACAAGATTTCCTGGATTAGTTGCTTGAACTATGGCTTCATACATGCATATATATAACAACAAAGTAGTAACCTTAGCAACCGATTCATAACCTTCACAACAAACTCATAAACATAACAGCTAATTGTTTCTTGGAAAATTTGTAGTAAAAAAATAATGAAAGAATCGTATTTGATTTATTCACTCTAACTGCTTAGAAAAAGAATGATTACAACCCTCTCAATCTCGATTACAATTGGATTTCCTGATTACAAAAGAGAGAAGAATGATTTGGATTCTCCTCTTTGTTTAATTCTGGGTTCTTTACGGTGGCGATGAGATGTCTCCCTCGAATGCTCGCGTCGAGTTTGCTTCTCGTTGACTATCCGAACGTCTTGATTCACTGGAATGTGATTTTCTCCTCACGATTTGACGTTGTGGAGAACTAGTAAAGCAAGTTTTAGAACTCTTGATGAGTTGATAACTCTGAACGTGTTTGAAACGCTATGAAAGAGTTGATTTAACCGAAAATCGGTTTGACAAGCCAAGGCCGAAGGCTTCAAGGAACTTTGTCGTTGTAGGAAGCTCCAGCAATTCCCCCAAAAAGTCAGCCGAAGATCTCTTCTTTGCTTCCCAAAAAGAAGGATCAATCCCAGAGCTAAAGATCCAGCCCGAACTCAATTGAGTTTCTTACTATTTATAAGGGATTAAGGGGTATAACCATTCCCTTAATTTGCTCCTAAGTGGGACTGAATGGGGTGTAACCGTCCCCTTAAACAGCTCCCCAAATCGTGGAAAAAACGGTTTAGAAACCGTTCAGTTCGTGCTTTGAACGAGTCAAACGCTAAAAAATAGCGTTCAGGGCCCGAACTCTGTGTTTTTAGACTAAAAATGCAGAGTTGGGCCTATTTTGGTGGCTGAACGCACAAGTCGCGATGTGTTGTAAACCTGAGACGCAGAGTTGGGATGCAGAGGAACTTTGCGTTTTGGACCTGAGACACAGAGTTGGGACACAGAGATGAACTCTGCGTTTTGGACCTGAGACGCAGAGTTGGGCTTTGCATGAACTCTGTGTTTTGAGTCCACGAACTCTGCGTTTTGACTCTGGAATGTAGCTACGATCTCTACGTTTCGAGTTTGGAACGCAGCCACAACCTCTGCGTTTTGAATCTCAAATGCGGTCACGACCTCTGCGTTTTGAGTTTTGAATGCAGAGGTGAGCATCAGGCGGGCTCGGCGAGCTTCAGGCTAAGTCCAATGTTCAGGCGAAGTGCAGTCTCACAGACGGGCTTCAGAACATAACTTGCTGCGAAGAACAGGTCATAACTTTCAAACCGTAAGTCGGAATAGGACGAATTATATATAAAAATCGGCTATCTCGACGAGACGGAGCTGACCAAACTGACCCCATAGGGTTCGGTTTGCTTTCTCTATTTCACCAAATTCCTTCCGGTTTGAGAAATATTTGCGTTTTAATATGAAGAGACCGTCAATTTGTAGCCTCTTTTGCTAGAGCGTTGCAAAGATCATCACCTTGTAACCTTCGTCTTGGCTCCTTAAAAATATGAGAATCGTCAGATTGCAACTCCCGATGTTGATTGTGAAGACTGTTGATTAGAGCTTCCATCAGTTGTCGTGAAGGTCGTCAGATTGTAACCTTCAGCGATCTACGTGAAAGTCTTTAAATTGTAGTCTTCTGGATGTCGTCAGATTATAACTTCTATCATTGGTGTTTGATAGGGGATCAGCTATCTGTTGTGATTTTTTGACAGCCTACACTAATACATAACCTTAATAACCAACTGATACACTTAACAATCAATCGATAACATTAACAACCAATCCATATACTTAACAATCAATCGATAACCTTAACAATCAAGCCATATACTTAACAACCTATGTGTAACCTTAACAACCAAAGCATAAGGTTAGCAACCAATACATAACTTTCACAACTAAAACATAAGGTTAAAATAATGTACAATCTTAGTGAATTATAAGCCTCATCGTCATCACCGAACAGGTCCTATTGTGCTCTCTCTTTACTTTGTCACGCTTTACAGTAGTTACTATTGATGTCATTGTTTGCGTTAAAAGTTGGTTTATTTGTTAAATCTATTACACGTTTGTCGATTACAATGAATTCAAAAGAGTTAATCTTTTTATAAGACTACTCGCTTACACAAATAAAATAAAAAAATTACAATTCTCTTCAAACACACGCAGAGGACGTTTATCACCCACTGCTTGCGTGGGATCTTTGCATGTGTCGAGGACGCGTTAGTCCGTGGACTGTCTCAGATCAGATCTGGTTGACAAAATGAAATTTTAATGCTCTTGCTTCACAAAAGAAACAATCGCAGAAGTAAATAATCTCAACAAAGTAAGATTACTACTCTTCTCGAGATCAAAACAAAGTCTGATATCAAGGAATGATGAAACGGGCCTCAGATCCTTCGAATAGCTCCCTCTTTATGCTGGAGTTCGCCAAGATCTGCTAGCCCTCCTCTGAAATTAGTGGTCCACTCTCCAATTAGACAGCACCTCACCTCTAATTTTAGATCCCCTACGTGTAGGACCCTAGGCTTGTATTTATAAGCTTCAGATGTAGCATTTTAGGATAAGAACTGATGATTTGACTTTATCCTCAGTTAATAACTACTTAACCATGTTTAGGGATAGTAACAAAGTAGTTGGGGAGGCTCTAAAATGAAAAAATCCTAAGAAAACTATCAAAAAACACGTTTTCGACATTTCTGGGCGTGAGCCACCCTACGGTGGCTCGGAACTATGCGAGCCACCCTATGATGGCTCGGCCTTGGCTGAGCCACCAGGCCTCGGCCGACTCGTTTTGATGCGAATCGTCTACCAGGGGCTTTTCTGTTTTGGTCTTATTCCGCCATTTTGCGCATTTCGTCGTTTTGTTGACTCGTACACTTTGTTGACTTGTTTCGTGCACTCGTTAGCTCTTTTATGGTATCGGATAATCTCGTTTGACTTAGGTGATGGTGCTCATCGCCTTCTCTTTATTTTGAGCCGTGTGCGGGAACCTATAGGCAATTTTTTACGCCTACAGCCATAGTTTAACAAGTCGTTCTTGATATTAATTGGACGAAGATCTGGTCTAACCTTCAAAATAGATTGTATTTGGCTTGCAATAAACTTTCTTGATGCCCTTGAGTTGCTAGCATTAGCTCCGTCTTGACCGCAAGTGTGGGTAGAATAGAAATTCTTTATAGACATAATTGAGGAATTTCTTAGTGGAGAAGCAAACAACATCCAAGGACAACCCAGCGTGTGATTGAATCGGCAATAGACTCTTATACATTTTTGTTCATTATAGTAAAAATCATATTCGAACTTTTCGCAATTGAGTAGTATTGAAGTGTTAATCTAACCTCAACAGCACTATCAAATTTCTGACCAATTTCACGTATGTCTGTGTGCCACTCAGCTAATATTTTGGTATGGTTCTTAATCATGTCTTCCATCATCGTGATCGAGTTGCCAGTGGGATAGTCATTAGGAATACGCTCATCATTACATGTAATGGTGAGCGTAGCTGGTGCGCATCACGAATTTTCTGTCGGGATAGTCCTGTAAAAGTAAAAAAAATTAATATTTAACATAACTCATAAGGCTAACAAAAAATCATTAATATCTACTAAGGTTAACAACAAACTCGAACCTTAACAACAAACTCGTAACATTAACAACAAATTCGTAACCTTACCAACTAACTCGTAACCTTAACAATAAATTAATAACCTTAGCAATCAACTCGTATACGTAACGGCCAACTCATAACCTTAGCAACCAACTCGTAAAAGGAACAGTGAAATCAACAACTATCGCATAAAGTTTAACAACCAACTCATTACCTTAACAATCAACTGATAACCTTGACAGCCAACTAATAACCTCAGCAACCAATGCGTAAGGTTAACAACCAACTCAAAACCTATCAACGAACTCATACGGAAATTAAAAGTGAAATGCTTACACATTTTCTGGAGATGTTTGGGTGTTCTAAGAAGTTGAGGATTCCACAGCGAAGGTAGCATACAAGTTTATGTCTGTAAAACCATTACGACAACAATACTCGAACATCAACCTCAAGTCGTTGTCATTATCAATTGAAAAACTAAACCTCTTTTACCTTTCGGATATGAATTTCAATGAAAGAGATTGCAATGGTAGTTTAAGCCTTTGGGACACTTGATATTTCAAGCTAACGATTTGTGTAGACTCGTTGATAACTATGAAAACATCATCACCCTCGTTGTTGCTTTTTGTGTTTGTAACCATGGAAAGAAGGGATCCAGCCGTCATTTTAAAGAAGAATAGTTGAAAAAACGAAGAGGATTTATTAAGGGGAATTAAGTCGCCGGAGAGACTAGCTAGGGTAAGCAAAGGGGGAGGAGATGGGATTTACTGCGGGGAAGCTAAGGATATGGTAATAATTGAGAGGGAAATGGGGTTTTTCCTCTCCAAAACCACATTCTAATCACCATTTAATACTACAGTATAATTGTTCAATCACTGATATCTGGCTTGATAGAGTTCCGGCTGATTGAGGACATTTTGGGAAAATTTTGTTGTTTTTAAACGAAGGATCACGTGGGGAGGGGTTTTGGGGGCTATGGAAATTTAACACTGTTTTTTGGGGGCAATAGGAATGTTGACAAAGTCTTAGGGGAGGACACTTGGAATGCTTTTGGCTGCTAGAAGCAATTTTCACATTCTAAAATCATGATAATATGATGCACAAATTGTCCTATGATATATTAAAAATATATGAATACCAGAATTAGCCTGCAACTTGCGGACATGGGGCTGGGCTACAAGTCAAAGATGTAAATGTTACAGGAACTTCATAGTTGTCCATTAGTAAATTGATTGAATGTATGAAGTGGAAAAATCAATCTTAAATATATACTAACATGTAGATCTACATGTTTGTGATTCATTCCTAATATATCTAAATATAACTAACATCATGTTCCTATGAACTACAGTCACGCTCGATTTTCACTGTAAAAATAATAATTAGATTAAATGATAAGACGGTTAATTGAGACTAAGTGTAGTAATTGAATATCTGAACCCTAGTACATAGTAATGTTCCAAAATGGAACCAGTGTCAATTACGACATACAACATTCAGAAGTTCCATCCACCATTCAATCAGGATTTGGCCTCACCCAACAGAAAACTCACTCAAACACAACTTATCAAATTCCACCAAAGGAATCAAAGCAATGTATCCTCATACCAAATTCTTGTGTAAAGGGTTCACAATGTCCATCATGATCTTTCAGACTAAGCTTTGGGTGATGGCCATCGGCAATGGAGTTGAGCCAGTGTAACTGAGGTGAACTTCTTGAGGCAGCAAGTTGTACTTAATCGACAGCTCTTCAAAAATTCTCTTCAGCTCAAGAACAAGATCAGACCTCCGGCTATTTTTCTCTGGTACGTTTTGAAAGTTCATAGTATGGTTAACATATAATGCCATGTTCATCTTGTTAACATCCACGATGCCCTTGACCACAACGCTGTGATTAGGATGCCAGTGATTTGGTTTGCTATCAATGTACCTGGTGAATTCGCAAAGGAAAATGCAAGATTTTGCAAAATGGCTTAATAGATGAAAAATAAAATGATTACACAGATGTATCTAAGTGTGCACAACTATATTATATTCAAGTTTGTTATAACATAATATAAATCTAATTATTTCATGAACTTCTATCATAGCTGCTCATGCATGTGTATCATAATTACATTTCTAATCTTTTTCAAGTAACTAAGTTTTACAAATGGCCAAGTGGACTAGAACAGCTGATGCATGCACAATTATATTAATTAATATTATATTCAAGTTTGTTATAACATAATATAAATCTTAATTCCTGGACTTATATTGTAATTACATTTCTAATCTTTCTCAAAAAGCTAGGACTTCCACAAATAACCAAGTGAAAATAGCTAAAGAATGCATCAAAGATAAGCGTATCCTTCGGAAACATCGAAGTCGCTTATGCAAAAAGAATCATAGGGGTACTAATACAGATTCTAGGTCAGTATATATTAGCCATGCAGAACTTAACTCGAAATGTAATTTTGCAACCATATATTAGAATTGACAAGGCCAAGCAAGTAAAATATTTCGAAAGGCAAAATTTTAACATGCAAATAAATAAAAATGTGCCTGATACTGTATCATGAAGCCTTAAGTTCAAAGATGAGGCATGTAAATATGGTTGAAGAACCTGATCATATTGTGGATGTGGAATCAACTGGAAGATATGCACATATGTTCATCATTTCAAATTGCAAAAATCAAC